>RJWH01007398.1:0-40751 GCA_004363575.1 Solenodon paradoxus | reverse complement strand
ATTCTCTCATTCTGCAGTAGGGGCTAGCAAACTTTTTCTTAAAAGCTAGAGAGTCATTTAGGTTTTGTAAGCCATCCGGTTTTTGTCATGACTATTAAACAATGCAATCACAGCAAGAAAGCAGCATAGATATCACATAAGTGAATGGGAATTACTATGGTCTGGATAAAATTTTATTTATAGAAAAGTTTCCTTGTAGGTATGTGCATAGCAGCCCAGCTAAAATTTAAATTCCCTTTTCAGCTGGATCAAGTCATTATGGTATGAGTGGAATGAAATGTGTAAATTTGAGACTGTGCCCTTAAAAGAAAAGTATATATCCTCACCTTCCCCTTTTTTACATTTTCACTAGCTGAAGTGTATACTTCATAGCACAATCAAGAGCTGCCCTCTGAAACCATCAGACAGAAGCTGGGTATTGAAAATAACAGAGCAACAAAGAGCACAGAAGCAGTCAGGATTCTCGGCATGCTATTCAGTGATACTAAACAGTCTATGTCACCTTTTTGTGAAGATAATTACATTTCTATTTTGTCTAAACCACTGATTTTTCCCATCCTTTTTTTATAACCTGACCTGTACCCTAGCTAATAAATGATTACAACTATCTCCTGGGTTATTATCCTTATTCAGCAAGATAATCCACATAAAGCACTTAGTCCAACAATTAGTAACAAGTAAACACAACTGTCATTAATCATTTCTGTTGCTAGTGATTCAATTCCTCTTCTTTCTTCCACCTTTTCTGGCGTCTTTAAAAAGCTTATCATCATCTAATTTTGGTTCTCTCAAGACCCAATGCGTGATCAGGCCCAACAACAGTGGATTCAATGACTCCTGATCCCCATGAGTTCATCAATTCTCCACTTACATGAGAGGGGAATTAAAAAACAACTGGATTTTTGTCCTTTTCCTGAATAAAACACAGATAAGACATTTAATTATTTGAGGCCTTATTCTCATTTTTAGCAAACTGGATAAGCAATCTTCCAGTAGGAGTTACACATAGCCCAAAATCAGTGGTGCTCAGCTGAGGATGATTTTGCCTGCCACCCCATACCTTGGGAAATATCTGCATATATTTTGGTTGTCACACTGCAGAGGGGGGCAAATACAGGCGTGTACCGTGTAGAGACCAAGAATGCTACTAAATGCCCTACAATGCAAGGACAGCCCTACCAAAAAAATAATCATTTGGTCCCAAATTTTAATTATGCTTCTGTTAAGGAGCCTTTCCCTAGAGGTACACAGTGACTTTCCAAGGTGATATGAGGACAGGTAGGGTTTTAGGAGAATGAATTTCTAATTTCTATATAGACTGCTCTCTAAAACTGTTATCTGAAGGCCTGAGGTTGAAGAGTCAGTCTGGGTATCCTTTTTCATCTCTCACTCCACAATTGTCCTTCTCCCAATTTATGAGAATGGTTTACTAGTAGGCGTTTTGAGCCTTATCTGGGCTGCAGCCACTTTTGTCACAGAGGTCCCAAGTGTACACCAAAGCAGCATAGATTAGATCTTAAGTTGAAGCACAGTCCTGGGTTCTAATTAATTTTCTGTCACTCACCAACTATTAAGCATTTATTTATTTACTTATTTGCTTGCTTGAACATGTCAGAGCTGTCTGGTCACAGGGCTATATTTAAGTTTAAAAGTTCATTGTTTATACATATTTTTGTTGAGATACATGTTAGGATGATCAATACAAGACTTTCAAGTATAAAATATATAGGGTATTAGGATAAAAATCTCTGGGAAAAATGAATAGAAACATGATTTCAGGAAGAAGAGGTGAAGGTGTTAAATGTCTAATGGTTAGAGAATTTGTCCATTTATATTTTAATGGGGTAAAGTGAATATCGAAATAATATAGCATTTTAGAATCCATTGAAAAAATTGAAAGAATTCTGGAATTTACTTTTAAAGTGTCAATATTACAAATTGACAGAATGTATACTGTGCTTGTATCTCTTTGAACTTACAATAAAACATTCTATATGTCAATTAAAAATATTCAAGAGAACAGAGTACAATACAGAACTCAAAGAGCTAAGTTGCTACTGAATCCCCTGTGTCTTTTCTTGCTTGATGAAAAAAAGAAAGGAAAAAAACGGCCACATTGAGATGTGATTAAAATGCGTAGCAAGCCCTACTGCACAAGACGAGTTTTCTCCAGTCATTTCTTGCCCTGCCAGCTAGATTCCAAGTGTTTTTTCCCCTTGTTCAAGAAGTTCTTCATGCTCCCCCAGCATTTCTTTCAAACCAATACCTATTTTTCCCTTTTTATCAAATAATGACTCTGTTAGTCATCACTGCAAGTCTCCTGGACTCTAGCAACCTGCTTATGACTCAACCTGCTTTTAGCGAGTGGGCCTCCAGATACAATTCATGATCATCAGGCAGAACTTTGAAAAACATGTTAAAAGAAAATGAAAAGTTTTAAAATGATGCAATAGGAATGGTGAGCGTGCACGCACACACACACACACACACACACACACACACACACACACACACACTGCTCAGAGATGTTTTCTTCCCCATGCCAAGAAAACTACTAGGAAAATAGGTAATTTGATAAAATGAACTCAGTTGCTTGTTTTTATGCAAGAAGTCACAAATCTTACTTCTTTTTTATTGTAGTTTTTATTGTTTCAGGCACATGTGAAAATGGTGTGCATTTGCAGGCTCATAGGTGCACACAAACATACATCTTGCACACAGGAGACAGTGGAATTGCATCTGTAATGAGCAAAGAAATGTGTACTTGATGCCATTCACTAGCTCAGACCCACATTTCACACTGAAATCAGAGAACACAAACTTAAAATAGAAATGGCAATAAACAAAATAGTTTACTTTCATCCAGATTGGTTTGCAGAGCCTGTTCTACATTGGACTCTGGCCTGAAAAATGTCTCTTGCCTATTGGAGGTAGGAACGACCATTTGATTCTTCCCTGTTTGAAGACAGCTTCTTCACACCCTGAAAGAAGCCAAGGAAGGAAATTCTTCCTTAAGCACTCCCTTAAGACCAATCAGTAGGTATTGATTTGACTTCTTGCTTAACCCATATTAACTATATGAGCTTAACCTTTCTAAGCTTAGTTTCTTCACCTGTAAAATAGGGGCAATGTTATGTACTTTGATTAATATACCAAATGAGTACTGAAGATTAAATGAAATGTTGCTTTAAAGTTATCTAAATTACTATAACATTAATTTAAAATAACAATTATTCTCATCATTGCTGTTATTGACTCCCTAGATCATATATATACATATGTAAATATATATATTCAGCTGATAAACTAATTATTATAAATACATCAAACTCATAATCCCTTTGAATTCTGCCCATTCATCCCTGATCTGTTCGTGAATTCTATGTAGCATAGACCTAACTCTGCTTCTTTAAGTAATAGATATTGTTTGATCTATAGTTCCTTTGGATAATTGATGATATATATTGTGGTCCCATTCTACTCCCACACTTAGATTTTTTTATTCTTTGAGCTAAAGAAATCTAGTAACTGAGAAGCTCTTAAGGAAGAAAAGTACAATATCAGTGGGCTCATACTTCGGTTCTCAACATTATTGTTTACTTGACTGTTGGCTACTGTCCCCTTTGGAGGTTGTTAACACATGGAAATAATTTCCAAGTCAGGAAATGTGAAAAAAAAGTCGTTTCAGTTTTCTCTTTTATTCCCAACACTAGTCAGCACTTAATGTCTTATTGGCATATTCAGGAATAACTGGTTGAAAATCTGTCATCGATTTTCTTTTTCATAAGTATGATGGCCTGGTGTTTTCAAGTCCTGCCCCATGGCAGCAGAATGATTAGTCCAAGAATCCTAAGCCTTGATTCTGGTCTAAATTCACGGAATACTTAGCTTCACTCCTCTATTCTTCTATTTTTTAAATTTATTTTGTTGAAGGAACATTACACTTAGCATTATCTAGGCTTAAGGTGCATAATTATAAATTGAAATATGTACATGATGCATTAAGTTCACCATCAATAGTCCAACCCTTGCACCAAATTCTTTCTTCACCACATTATTGACCACTTTTACCTGATTTCCCATCTCTATTCTTACAAGAAGGTATTTCACAAATATGGGAGAGACTAAAAGCACCAGGGAGCCATATGGGCCAGTGTCAGTAACTGATGTCAAGATACATAATTTTCTTTTGCAAGGCAGTGGAATGGGGATAGAACAGCCTGATCCTAAGTTCACCTTTAAACAAAGCAACTGGATTGACATCTCTCTGGGGCCAACTAGAAAAAGGATTTTATGTGTTTATTTTCTTTTTGTTTTTTGCTTAGGCTGTAGTTTTGTTTTTCTTTTTGAGTATGTTTGCTTGTTTGCTTGCTTACTTTGTTTTACTTATATACACCTCAACTCATCTCTATAATTTGGGTGAATATAACAAGCAGGAAACTACTTCAGGTGCTTAAGACATGAAGTATTTCAGAGGTAAGAAGTCAGCATCTCCAGTCCCACCATAGTACCAGTTCACTGCCACCTCAACCAGAAGAGTTACAGTCTAAAGCTCCTCCTTTTATCTAAGATCTTAAGTCACCAAAGTTTAAAAAAAAGGAGAACATGCACATATTGAAGTGTATATAAAATCAAGCTCAAACATGATGGAGGCACTTTCTTCTACATAAGATCTAATATATCACAGAATATTATAAGTTGAGAAGCCCTTGAAAGTAAAGATGGTGTCTGCCTTGGTTATGCTATATCCCAATGACTAACACAATGCTTAGGCACTTATGTACACAGTAAATATTTAGGGAAGGGAGAATTTATGGAATACAGGTAAGAAAAATGGCAGAAAATGTCTCAGAAAAAATATCTGAAGAAAGAATAAGGTAGTCTAAGCCTCTAAGTCTCTGGAATTAGAAAGGATCACACAAGACCACTAGTGTCCAGTCCTCTAAGTTCACACAGGAGATTGTCTGAACCAGTCATCACTATATTTTTGAGAATAGATTGGAAAAAATATCCATGACTCTCTTTCTATTCCATTGTTATTGTCAGTAAAGTCACACTCACACACTGCTATGTAACTTACTAAAAATTTCCTGACTGTACATCCGGTTTCACTATTCCCACCTGAGCTATCAACAATCTGCTACTTAGAAAATTCACCTATATTAACTTGACCTCTAGAGAAGCCAAAAAACAAGTCAATTTTCAACAGAAAAAGAATTCAATCAACCTAGTTGTATTCCCTTCCCCCTACTTCCTTGAATAAGCATGGCACCTAGATAAATCTTTCCAGCAGGCTATTTTATAAAGAAACAGGGAAAGAGTTCTTGTAAAGCTCTGATTCTTTGAGACTCAACAAAACTAAGAAAGTTTAATACACCCTGCTTTTATAGGAAAATGAACATAGAAGCCACCACAGTTAAAATTGCAAATATTTTCCATGCTCATGAATTGGAAGAATTAATATTGTCAATATGTGCCAAAGAAATGGTCTTTTCAGAATATATTTCCTTATACCTTATTAAATTTGTCAAACCATTTCCACAACTATGCATTTTTAATTTAAATTTGAATATTTCATTGAATAATAAATATGTGCAACAAAAAGATCATATTAATAAGCAATATATAAATTTTATATAATCCCCATCAAAATCCCAATGAAATTCATCAACAAAAATAGAACAAAAAACATGAAATTTATTTGGATAAGTAGAGGATCTCAAATATCAAAAACAACTGAGAAAAAAGAGCAAAAATGAAAAAGTCATGCTCCCTGACTTCAACTATACTACAAAATGAGAGTAATCAAATCGGTATGGTATTGGAATAATAATAGACACGCAAATCAATGGAGCAGAATTCAAAGTCCATGAATAAATCTACAAAAATATGGAGAAATAATTTATCACAAAGGTGTTAAGAGCACACAATGGGAGAAAGATATCTTTTCAATAAATTGTTTTTGAAACTGGACAGTCCACAGAAAATCAACAGAAAAAAAGGCTTAAATAACAGCAAATAGGCCTTTATATCTGGTATTATGCTAATTGTGAGTGGAATGAACACACTTATCAAAAGATATAGAGTAGCTGGATGGATCAAAAAAGGAGGACTCATCAATATTATGCCTATTAAAAACTCATAACATATCCAAAAGCCAACACAGATTGAAAGTTAAGGGTTCTGCAAAAATATATCAAAGCAGCAATAATGAAAAGAAATCAGGAACCGCAATACTAATTTCAAAAAAGATAAACTTCCACCTAAACAGGGTGTTATGAGGCAAGGTTGGTCACTACATTATGGTCAAGGGACTCATTAGTGCATATGCACCCAGTGTTGGATCATTTCAATATATAAAACAAATACTAACAGAGCTAAAAGCACAAATTGACAATAACACAAAAATAGTAGGGGACTTCAGTACTCCACTTGCATCAATAAATAGATCATCCAGGCAAAAAATCAACGAAGAAATAAGGACCATAGTGAAACAATAGATCATATGGACCTAGCAAACATATAGAGGGTGTTCTACCCAAACAATATAATACACAATCTTCTCAAATACAGATGGAGCATTCTCTAGGATAGATCATGTCCTGAGAGACGAATCAAGTCTCAGCAAATTTAGCCAGATTGAAATTATAGAAAATAACATCTCTGACCACAAGGAGGTGAAACTAGAAATGAATCAGAAGAACAAATTGGAAGAACCACAAAGATGTAGACATTGATAAACATACTTCTGAGCAACTCCCGGATCAATGATAAAATTAAAATTTATGAGGAAACAAATGAAAATGAAGAGATGAGTGTATCCAGAACATATGAAATGTGGCAGAAGCAGTTATAATGAAAATTTATAGCCATTCTAGCACACATCAAAAACCAATGACAATCTAAATTAAATACTTAATTACACACCTGAGGGAACAAGAAAGGGAAGAATAATCAATGCCAAAAATCAACAGAAAAAGTAAATAATGAATTTTGAGGATTAACAAGTAAAATTGAAAGTAAAATATCATCCAAAAGATCAATGAATCCAAGGGCTGGTTCTTTAAAAAAATAAACAAACTTGTAGGCACCTACCTAGACTCACAAAAAAAGCTTAAAGAAAACCCTTATAACAAAGATCAAACATGAATGAGGTGAGATCATAACAGACAATCAGAAATATGAAGGATCATGAGAGGCTATTATGAACACTTAAAATGTCAACAGATTTGTCCATCATAAAAAATCTTATGAAATGAAAAGATCTCTAGAATCATATAAACTGCCAAAACTGAACCAAGAAGACATGGACAACTTGAATAGACCAATAACGGTCACAGAAATTGAAACAGCAATCAAAATTATCCCAAAAAACAAGAGTCCAGGTCCAGATGATTTCAACAGTGATTTCTACTAAACATTCAAGAAGAACTAATCCCCATCTTCCTTAAGCTATTCCACAAAAATCGAAGAAGGCCAATATTAACCTGATTCCAAAATTAGACAAAGACAGCACCAAAAAAGAAAACTCTAGACCAATATCATTGATGAATATAGATGAAAAAACCCTCACCAAAATCCTGGCAAACTGATTTCAATTACATGTTAAAAAATTATAAGCCATGATCAAGTGGGATTTATTCCAAGGATGCAAGGATAGTTCAACATATGCAAATCAATCAATGTAATATACCACATCAAAAAAGGCAAAATCAAAAATCACCAGCAAAGGGAAAATCAAAAATTATATGATCATATCAAATAGATGCAGAAAAATTATTTGACAACATTCAACACTCATTCATGGCTAAAAAAACCCTCATAAAAATAGAAATAGAAGGCACATACCTCAATATAATAAAAGCAATACATGACAAATCATAGCCAACATCATACTCAATGGTGAAAACCTGAAAGACTTTCCCCTAAGATCTGGAACAAGACAAGTTTGTCCATTCTCACCACTACTATTCAACAAGGCAAGAAAAGCACATTAAAGGAATTCAAATTGGAAAAGAAATAAAACTATCCTTATTTGAAGATGACATTGTACTATACAAATCCTGAAGACTCCACCAAGAAAGCTGTTAGAACCAATAAATGAATACAACAAAGTGGCAGAATATAAAATCAACATAAATAATCAATATCATTCCTATATACAAACAATGAAGTAGAGGGAAAGAAATTAAGAATGAAATTCTATTCTCAGTAGCACCAAAAAAGATCAAATACATGGGAATAAACCTAGCAAAGGTGGTGAGGAAGCTCTACAATAAAAACTACAAAACTTTAACAAAAAGAAAGAGATGGAAGAACATTCCAGGATCATGGATTGGAAGAAATTAATTAAAATGGCCATCTTACCCAAAGTAATAAATAGATTTAATGCAATTATCATCAACATTCCAGGGATATTGCTCAAGGAAATGGAGCAAGCAATACTAAAGATTGTATGGGACCACAAAAGACATTGAATGGTCAAAGTTATCCTAAGGGGGTTGAGAGGAGCACAAGGGAGGATTCTCACTTCCTGACTTCAAGCTCTACTACAAAGTGATTATCATCAAAAGAGCATAGTAATGGAATGAAAATAGATACACAGATCAATGGAGTACGATTGAGAACCCAGAAATAAAGTCACACCTATATAAAGAGTTAATATTTGACAAAGGAGTCAACAGTATACAATGGAGGAAATAAAGTCTACTCAACAAATGGTGCTAGGAAAATTGGATAGACAACAGCCAAAAAAAAAAACAAAAACAAAGAAAACTAAACTAAGTTACTCATTAGCTCCATATACAAAAAGTTAACTCAAAATGTATAAAAGTCCTGGATACAAGACACCCAAACGTAAAATACTTAGAAGAAAATGTGGGGAAAAATGTTCCATGATCTCAACCACAAAGAAATCTTTGAGGAAGGAACAGCTATGACCAAAGAAACCAAAGTAAAATTTAACAATTGACTAAAAACTTCTGCATAGCAAAAGAAACCACCACCAAAAAAAGGTAACCTACCGAATTGAAGAAGGTATTCACACAACAATATCAGAAAAGAACTTAATCTCCAAAATATGTAAAGAGCTCATACACCTCAACAAGAAAAAAGCAAACAGCCCACTCAAAAATGGGCAGAAGAACTGAATAGACAGTTATTCAAAAATGACAGACAGATAGTCTACAGAAACATGAAAAAAGTTCTACTTCACTTATCAGATAAATACAAATAAAACTACAGTAAAATACCTCCTTACACCATTGAAAGTGTCTTATATCCAAAAGTCTAGAAATAAAAAGAGTTGGGGCAGTGTGGGAAAAAAGAACCCTCCTTCACTGTTGGTGGCAATGTAAATTAGTACGCCCTCTCTGGAAAGCAGTATAGAGATTCCTCGAAGAAAAGATGAAACTACTATTTGATCCAGCCATCTATTCACATTTATATACCCAGAGAATACGAGATCTCTAATCAGGAAAATTACCTGCACCCCTATATTCATAGCAGCACAATTCACAATAGGCATGATATGGAAACAACCTAAATGCCCATCAACAGATAACTGGATAAAGAAACTATGGTTTATATGCTCAATAGAATTCTATGCAGCTACTAAAAAGATGAAAAATTGCCCTTTGCAGCAATCTGGATGTAACTGGAGGGGATCATGTTAAGTGAAATAAGACAGAAAAAAAGGCAAGTAAAGGATGGTTTCATTCATATGTGGAATATAATGAAAGAAGTCAAATAAACAGACAAATGACAAAATTCACAGGACACAAAGACAGTGGCTACCAAGGGAATAGAGGAGGGGGAGGGAAGAATGAAGCACTAAAATGGTGGTAAAGATAGAACTCTAGTGGCATTTGTGGTGTGAAATAGAGACTGAGGTAAAATTTCAATATCCTGAAATTAATATAGCATTGTAAACAAAAGAAAAAGTAAAAATATTATTAAAAGAAAAACTTTTAAACTTTTATTTAACTTCTATTTAAAAGAAAAACTGAAATCACATGCCAAAGAATGAAACTGGACAACTATCTACAAACATACACAAAAATTAAATCAAAATGGATTAAAGACCTGGATATAAGATCTGAAACTATAAAATACATAGAAGGAAAATAAGCAGCACACTCCTTGACATTGACCTAACAGATGTCTTTGGCAATTCAGCTCCAGTATCAATGGAAATAAAAGCCAAAATAATGAAATGGGACTACATCAAACTAAAAAGGTTGTGCACAGTGAAAGAAAATTTCATCAGTTTGAAAAGATATTTTGCTGAATGAGAAAATATATTTGCACATCATACATCCAACAAGGGTCTATCCGAAATATATAAAGAACTTGTACAACTCAAGATCAAAAACCAAACAATCCAGTTAAGAAATGGGCAGAAGATCTTAATAGATATTTCTCAAAAAATGACATACAGGTGATCAACAGGCATATGAAAAGATGTTCCACATTTCTTGTTATTAGGAAAAGCAAATCAAAACAACAATGAGATATCACCTCAAGTATAATCCAAAAGTCAGAATAATACATTTTAGTGAGTATGTGGAGAAGAGAACACTAATATACTGTTGATGGGACTGTAAACTGATACAAATATTATGGAAAACAGTATGGCAATTCCTCAAAAATTATAAATAGGAAATTCATATGATCCCATTATCCTACTTTTGGGTATTTACCTTAGAAGCACAAAAAACACTATTTTAAAGAGATACGTAGTCCCATGTTTATTGCAGCATTATTTACAATAGCCAAGAGCTAGGGACAACCTAAGTGCCCACAGACAAATAAGTGGATGCAACCAAATAAACAATGAAATATTACTCAGTCATTAAAAATGATTAAATTCTGTCAATTGCAACAACATGGATGGGCCTAGAGGAAATTATGCTTAGCAAGATAAATCAGAAGGAGAAAGACAACCATCATATGCTCTCACTTATATGTAGCATATAGAAAATCCAAACAAATGAACCAATTCAAACAAAATTAGATTTTTAGTCTATAAAATCGTGTAAGTGGTTAACAGAAAGGAATGGGAGTGGGTAAATTAAGTAAAAGAGGTCATTTATATAGTGAGGGATAAAAATGAACTATTGGTGGTAAACTTAATGTATTATACACAGATATTATTTATAGTAATTCACATCTAGAACTTACATGATGTTATGATGCATTGTTCCTTCAAAAAAATTTCAAACAATGATTTAGTATTAATAATTGTGATTAGGGCCAGAAATACATTTCTACATATTTTCCTCAAAGTAAATATAGATTTTTTGTTACTAATAAAAATAATGACCATTATCATTATTTCTGAATTCTTTACATATTTTTCTCTGCTTGCATCTTTTTATATTGACAAAGAATTTTTTGAAAAGTAGGAAAAAAAATGCTTAGTTTCTAACCTACTCTCTTGGTATTGAACAACATATGAAGTATATTATCGAATTTAATAAATACAGACTTACATTATCATTTTGAATGCTCTAGGTAATGTTTGGTATTGTACCATTAGTTTTTGAATCAACAACTACTGGCAGTCACTTAAATTGATTTCAGTGTGAAGAGCAATGCTGTGATGAGTATCCTCATGCACACATTTTTTATGTGTTTATCCAAATATTCTATTCAAATATATTTGCAGAACTGAAATTCCTGGGTATATCTATCTTTAAATCTGATATTTTAAATCTGATATTTTACTAAATTGCCAACAGAACATGTTATCCAATTTATATCATCAGCAAAAATATTATAAGAATGTACATTTACTTATTTTCCTCTCAGCATTTAAATATTTACAATATTTGTTCATTTCATGGGAGAAAATACTTATTGCTGTTTAACTGGTAATTCTTTGTTATTCATGGCCTTTAATATCCCTCTGCACAATTTTTTTGCCGTTTGTGCTTTTCTATTGTCATCTCACATTGTTTTTAATTTATAGGAGCTCCTTCTATATTAGGTATGCAAACACTTAGCCATACGTTAGATAAAAGATATTTATCTTTTGTCAGTTTGTCTTTATTTTTTAACTTTTGTTTTAGAGAGGTTTGTTGCTTGGTTTGGTTTTTATTCTAATAAAATTATCAGTCTTTTCCTTTATGTTTATGGCTTGGATGACATACATTTTTAGTATTTTTATCCTGCTTGTGAGACAAGATGAATTTCTTTTTTGTCAACAATAAAATGTCATCTGGAAATTTTTTAATTACAAAAATTGTCAAGGGCTCTCTTGCACTCTAAATGCATTCAGTTCAGTTTCCTACATTGTCTACAGCTGAAGTCTAGGACAATGTCAACAAAGAGTATGAATGATCCCTTTGTGTGCCTGTAAGAGTCTCCGTGCATCAGGATTTAATGATAATCCCAGATTTTCCATAGTAACACAAGAAGTATGGACCTATGTACCTTGGAAATATTTCAAAAATGGGCACTTAAATTAAGAATGTCCTAAGTCCATTCTTCAGAGATTAGAATACCTTCTAGGACAGAACACCCAATGCTTTCACCGTTCTGGAATGGTTTCATCACATCATTATTATTGTATTGCAGTGGTAGAGGTGGCAGTGAGCCTTCACTACATGTTGAAATCTATACTAAGATATTTAGATGTATTAAATTATTTATTCATAAAGTATCATTTAATCCTCAAAACAACCCTAATAAAGAAGTACTCATATTTATTTTGTAGATGATGAAACTAAGGAAAACAAGACGCTAAGTAACTTGTCCAGGGCTGCTAACAGGATGCTTTAGAGTAAATTAAAATGCCCTGTGGCAATGATCAGAGGTTTTGACATAAAGCTCTCTGCCCTAAGCACAAATATAACCCCTTATTTGGCCCACTAAAAATCATATTCCAACACACAACCAACTGAATATTAGAAGGGAGGATGGGAAATAAGAGTCTGAATTAAAATCAGAAGGATTCAATCTCAATCTGTCTCCAGCTCTACAAACATAGATCCAAAACCCTTTCTTTCTTATGATGAGTAAAGAAAGGTAGTTTCAAATGCTAAGGAAAGCATGAAGTTAATAGGTAAAACTGTAATTTATGTGAAAAAGGTTTCCTAATGATTGTTACATTTTAAAATATCAAATTAATTTTTTCACATCTCACCATAATAAGAAAAAATTAGGCAACAACTTTTATCTATAAAGTCTGTGATCTTTTGTCATCTTCTTAAATCAACACAATTCTGATTATAGACCAGGTGTCCAGAATACCTTCTAAATTGATAACAGTATAAGATTGGCACCTCGTTCTTTAAAACATTCACAAACTTCATGTAAAAGCACGATTGTTGGCATGATAGTAATTGGTCTAATTAAGGTAAAGAGGGGGAAAGAAACAAACATTTATTGAACACCTGCATCGTAATATACTAAGTGCCTCCACATGCATTATCTCATTATGAAGATAATGCATTTTTCTCATGATAGTTCTGAGGATTAAATGAGCCCACATTCATGAGGGAGCCTAGAAAAGACAAAAAAAAGGAACCTAGCATTACTGATCACGTACCATGTTCCCTGTGCTGTGTGCCATCACATACATTATTTTCTTTAATCTTCACCACCAGCCTGCATACTGGCCTTGCTATCCAAATTTTATGCATAAGGATGCAAAGACTCAGTAAATTTCATACAATCAGTAGATGGTTAATTTAAGATTAAAGATCCTAAATTGACTGAATTCTACACTCATGCTCTTGTCAATTAAAGGAGAGCAAAAGCCTTTTTAACAGCACTTCATCATAGAAGAGTATGGAAAGACACTAATATCATTTATTCATTTGTTCATTCATTCAAAAAGTATGCCTCCAGCACATACTCTTTATCAGGCCTTGAATTAAATTATTTACATAAATTATCTCAGTAAATATTTATAATACACCTAGGAGACAGATACGAGGATTATCCTAATTTTGAAGGCGAGAAAAATGGGATGCAAGGAATTCAAACTAATTTCTCAGCATCAAAGGGCTAGGACATGGCAGACTCTGGATCCAAAATTACATTGCTTGTCTCAAAGCCTGAACTATTTCCATAATATTGAGCTACTTCTAGAAGGTGAACTATGCCCCTCTATATACAAAGCAAAGTATTTTGACTTATCTTGGACACCACAAGGAGATCAGACTACTGGTCCCCTATACTAGGGCTTTACTACATGGACTGACCTCTGTAACTTAGCAAAGAGACAGAGAAACAGACAAACAGAGACAAAGAGAATTGCTCAATCATACTACTCACCCTAGAGGGAGATGGGGAGGTGATCACACAAAACTATTAAGTCTAGACATTTGCTTTGCACAACAGCATTTATGAACTGCTTGCCTATCTCATACAAAAGATAAGCCATCCTAAAACCGGGATACTACTGTTCACAACATAGGTACAGATCAGAGTGTAACATGATTCATGGAAAACTATTTCTATTAGTAGAGGTAGAAGTCTGTGGTCCTTTCTGGTAAATAAAAAGCAGCACAAGAAATGTTGTTAGAGAACAATTGGATTTGATGACTCATAGGAAGACTATTTTCAAGTCGTGAAGCTACTGCCTCCAAGATCAGTCCTTCATCATTCACCTCAACAACAACCCCTGCTTATCCTTACTAATTTGTAGGCCAATGACCATACATTTGAATAGGGAAGACCCAGACTACCTTTTCATTCCCTAGAGTCAGTAGCCATTCTCATCTCTGGTTGTAGCTGCTCCCATATTCTTCAATCTTGCAAGAGTTCTTAATAGTCTGCCAGACAAGGATATGAATTTCTGAATTCAGAACTGGAAAGCAAACTGGCCTTTCTTTTTATTTTAATGTGGTCCACCTGACTATTCCCTCACAAGACCATATTCCCACACCAGTTTCAGGGGACCTGAATTCAAAACAGGGGTTCCATGGAATCCTTGCACGGGTGACTCAAGGACTCTCCTAAGGGATGTTGGGCCCAGCATGAGAGTCAGATGTTAATTAGGACATATGGAGAGTTCAAGCTCTTTGAGACCAGTTATCATCCTGAATAGGGAAATCTGTGCTGCATCTAAAATCTCAGGACAGCCACCTTCTAAATACAAGTCCCAGATCACAAAGAGGAATTGGGCCAGAGAGTAGGAGGCGTCCCAAGCAAATTCTTCAAACTGTACATGCTAATGAAACAAGTCCATAGGGAAAATAATTGCAGCTTTCCGTCTCTATCGGCACTGTAAGTAACAGGACGCACATGAAGTTTGCTGTTGGAAACTTGGGTGACTTGGGGCAGTTACATCATCCCTCTAATTTTCTGTCACTTTAGCTTTTTAAACTGTGGTGAACTGGGTGGAGAGGGGCCAAAGTCTGAGTGAGGGCTTCACATTTATTGAGTCCACACTTTGTGTCAGGCATTGTACTCAGTACTTTACATCTGCATTCACTTCATCGACCCAAAGTCCCTTCAAGTTCTGTAGTAATAATGTACAATGGAAGAGCGTGTACAGCTCACCACACACTTAGTACATATCAGCCTCTTCCTTTTCGAATCTATAGGAAAATGACAAGGATTCCAGTTTTGAGAGAAAACATCTATTCAACACTTTCCCTGCTGCTTTTGAAGTTTTCAGTTTGTTGCTTAAAAAGGCTTGAAGCAATCCTTTTTGGAAGTAATCAGAAATATCAGAGTGAAAGGGAACTAATAGTTTGTTGATGTCTGACTCCTCAGTGGAGAGAATTCAGGGCCATCCTCTGCACCAGAAACTAGGTGTCCTCCCTCCTCAGTGTGTATGCTCCTCTCATTCCTAAGGAGATGGCTCAGAAAAAGCCATTCCCAACCCCATATTAGCAGAAGTGAAACGTAGCATCCAGACACTGTGTAGCTGTAGGTCACAGAAACTTCTGAGCACCTCTGCTCCTTAGGAATTTCAGGAGATGGCTTTGGGACATAGAAAGGAGGAAAAAGGCTGCATTCACAAGACTCACCATATATTTAGAAACAAAAACAGAAACAAAAGTAGTACCACAACCTCTGGAACACGCCGTTTTTGGAGTTTAGGAGAGTGCACAGCATTCTACTTTGCCTATGGGATCTTGAAATGCCCTGCCTACATCCATGTGCTGGTTTTTAATTCCCATCAGAGGACACTCTCTGCCATTATCCCCCTAAAGGCATGTGTCAAAAGGAATATTCTGGCAAGAAAGAATTCTGTGCCTGAAACTAGAGGTATGCATAGCAATTACTCTAGAAATATATGCTGAATGACTTAATCAATGGCTTAAGGTCTGTTTTGGGAGATCCTCCTGTCATCTCACTGGAATGAAAGAGCAGGGCTGAATTTTTACAGCTCATAGGCATTGTTGTTTAGCTCTGTTTCTTACCTCCTAACCTAGAGCTGGAAAAGAGCTCTTCTCTGGAAGAAACAAAGGCTTTCTCCAAATGTGAAAAAATCCAGTCCCTGTACCACACTCCAAAATTAGACCCAAAAATGGTAAGCAGAACACTGTCTCTTGTAGAGAAATGACCTGAGTGAGAATGGGAGCAATCAGAGGGTTACATAGGTTTGGGGAATTGGGATAAAAAACAGATATTGATTAGAGGAATTAGCTTGAAGTAGTAGAGTAAATTTCAATCTACCGCAAATTTCTGAGTAAACAAGCATCCCTTTATGTTTACAAGCTTACCCTATAAAAAAGTCTATTGAATACCAAAACCTTAAAAGACTCTCAGAACCCTGATATGTATATACAACATACATATAAACTCAAATGTTCACAAGATTCACATGCAGATTCAAACACGTACAAAATACAACAAAAACAATGAGGAAGATATACACTATCATACAAATACAAATCCATAAATATGCACATATAAGAACCTACAAATGACACCACACACTCACACTTTCAGACACAGATTAATCACAGTCTCTAAGAAACTGAACACTCCCAAAATGTTAGCTAGTTGCTACTCCTAACCCTTTCTCTATCTGCCCCCAAATTTAAGGTTTTCCCTAACTTCATTAAAACAAATGTTGTAATCGGTCCCTATACAACTCATCACCTTTCCTCAACAGCTGATGTTTGAAGACTACTAATGATTACTTGAAGACTCTCCTTCTCTGAAATAAAGTAGAACTCAGATCTATAAATAGGAAATATCTTCACAGGTCAGATTTTTCTTTCATTATATAACTAAATGGCAAATCATATTTTCTATACTGCACATCATTATCCACAGGCTATCTTGGCCAGATCCAAATTTTTCTGAACCATGTTTCACTAGTAAATGGGCATTTTCCTAATCTTTACCCTAGTCCTACCCATCCTGAGGCAACTTCACATCCAGCTTCCCTGCAACAACTCTAGATCTGAAACAGATATGAAGGAAAGAGCATAAAATTTAGGTCTTTAATCACATGTCTGTGATAACTATTCCAAGTTCTGCTTTGTGTATGAACCTACTCTTTATTCTATTTATATTGTATTGGTCCTTGAGATAACTTGATGAAATTATTCATGTAAATTTAATAGCTACCTCTATTTCACTGATGAAAGAATTAAAGTCAACAAGGATGTAGTAACTTTCTCAAGATGCTAAAACTAAATAGCATTAAAGCTACATCTTGAACCAAACTTTTTATGACTCTGCTGCTAACGCTTTTAAAATTACAGCACTGTATCCCTTGCTGTCTACCCCATGCCTACATACACACACACACACACACACACACACACACACACACACACACAAGCACAGGCCCTATTCTTCTTTCACCCTTTTCAAACAACACCCTAGCATTTCTTGCTCCCAGCTAATTTAGCCTATGCTATATCTCTGTACCATGGAGCATCTTGCCCAGGTAGACAATGTTATCTCATTTAATCCTCAGGACAAGTTAAGTAATCTACCAAGAGTCATAGAGTCAGCAAATTGTAGAGCAAAGTTTGCAATCCAAAAATATTGGGATTCAATGTTTTTGATCTTTATGCAACATTCCACTACCTTTCAGAGCTAATTTGTTAAATTCATCTGCCAGTGGGATAATACCATACAGACACTATCAAAAAGATGTTAGAATAGCTGTATTTGTTTATTATGACAGTCAATGTGACATGAAGCATTTTGCTACATTTTTGTAATTAAATTCTGTTGCTAGAACATTGTACAATTAAGGTGTACCTGACTGGGTCCTGTGACAAAACTAGGGAACAATAGCATAGTAAAACACTAAGTTGCACACATTTATATGTCCCCTTGTAAATTGAAGACTATAATAGCTTAAAAATAAGCTATAAGGGTTATAAACAAAGAAGAAACTGAAGTTGACTAGAATTATAAAAAAGGAAATAAAAAGTGAGCTTGGATTAGGAAGATTTGAGAATTTATACAAAAGAAAAGAGGACTTTCTATATAAGAGGAAGACCATAAGCAAATACGTAAAGGAAGCTTTAAAGTCCCATTGTGGGAACAATAAAAAGATTGGTTTCATTTGAATGTAAGATACAAGTCAGGGACGAGTTCAAAGTAGTGTATTGGTTCAGAATAGCTGCTTGTCCCCAAAACAAGGGAAGTTTGTATTCATAAGCATGCTATTTTGCATATACTTACATTGGGTATCATGAAAAAGGTGGGGACTTGACTGAAAGTGTCCTCAGACTTTTCTTCCCTATGAAGCAAAATCATCAAGATGCTAGGAGTGGGGCAGAAAACTTTCATTTCCAAGGCACAAGCAAAGATCTGCTGCTTCTGCAAGGAGGAGTAGAATCAAAACTAGCCTGTCTATGAGAAAATTGATCAGAACTCACAAGACTTACTTACTCCTGTAATTTAAAAAAAAATCCCTCTATCCGTGGAGGAGGGACAGGATCTTATAAACAAAGAAAGCATAGGTCTGCTAGTACTACAGGGGGAAGATATTATAAGAAGTAGAAAACTGCTGATCACAATCAGTCGTAGACACAAGGCAAAATTTTATTACCACTGTCAGAATGGTTAGAAAATCTAGGAAGCTCTATTCATGAAGCCCAGGTACATAGGGACTGTCAGAGATTAACAGTGGATCAAAACAACAGAGAGCATGCTATGCCCCCTTGAGGAGCATAGCAACAAATAACAAGAAACAGCATTTTTCTGCTGAAGGAGGGGCAGATGCATGGAAAGAGACACCTCTCTGTGGCCCAAGCATGCAAGAGCAACTGAAAAGCTGAGGAAGAAGCAGAAACATTAGAAAACCCTCTGGCAACACACTCCCACTCTAAGACTCTAAAGACATGATAACAGTTACCTACCACTAAGGAAATTCAAAGACTTTAGAATTGGAAGCATTTTGGTAAACAGTTTTTTGATTACACATGATTTGTGTAATATTATTTGAAATGGGACTCTAACTAATTAAGGATGTATATTATAAACCACGGTGAAACCAGCAAACAAAATTTTGAGAAAAGGCACAAGTCGGTCAATAGAGGAGACAAGATGAAATCAGATTACTCAGCTTATTAAAATAAAACAGGAAGTGAAGAAAAATGAACAAGGAACAGATGATAGGGATAAAATAGCTATAAAAACAGTAAGATATAAATGTAAATGCAATCATATCAATAATTTAATTATGTATATGGCACACATACACAAGTTAGTCATTATTACACTGAATATAAAAATGAGATCTAACTCTAGGTTTTTTATAAAAATCCCAATATAAACATAAAAACATTCATAGATGAAAAGTAAAATGAAGGAAGATAAGATTTATCATGAACACCTCAACCAAAAGAAAGCTGGAATAGCTATACAAATTAATATCAGACCAAGAACACTTCAGAACAAGTGAAGGCACTACCAAAGATAAATAGGGCCTTTGCACTATGATATGAATTCAATTCTTTAAGAAGACACCATAATCTTAAATGTGTTTACCTACCAACAGAAATTCAAAGTAAATGTAACAAAAACTGTCAGAATTGAAAAGAGAAAAAGACAAATACACTAGTACAGTTGAATAATTCAATACTTCTCTATAATTTAACAATAGAGCAAGTAGACAGAAAAACAGTATACAAAAATCTGTATAATACTCAATAAATTTCGTCAAACTTAACACATATAGAACACTCTAGCCAACAAAAGAAGAATATGTATTGACAGGTGCACATTCACAAAACGGCTTATTGTTAGACCTATAAAATAAATCCAATAGGGGTACCTTGGTGGTCTAGCGGATGAGCCCACCAAACAAAGTTCACATACATCCAAAGACCCAGGTATGGGACCCGAGGATGGGAGAACAAGCAAGATGAGCAACAAATAAAATACGCAAGTGTTTCTTCCTCCTCTCTCTGTCTGCCTGTCTGCCTACTCACCTTCATTCCAGCCTGCACCGTTCCTTTAAAAAAAGAAATACAGCAACTTAGAATAATTGAAATTATAGAAAGTATTTTCTGACCACAATTCTGATTTTTAGAAATTAATATTTTGGAAAATACATTATTATTAGGAAATTAAGCAGTATCATTCTAAAAACTGTGGGTCAAAGAAGACGCAAAGGAAATTATAAAATATTTACATTTAATAAAACTGGAAGCACATATTAAAATATGTGGGGTAAACAAAAAACATACTTATAAGGAAACTTTTTGCTGCAAAAGTTTACATCAGAAAAAAATAGTTTTCAAATGAATAGTCTTAGTTTTCAGTATAGACAAAGAGCAAATTAAATTCCAAAACCAAAAGAAGTTAAGAAAATATAAATAACACAAATAAATGTCAGAAAAAAATCAAAGAAAAATATAAATCAATGAAACCAAAGTCTGATTTTGACACAAGAGAATTAAATTTGTAAATCTCAAGACAGATATATTGAGAAGGAAAAAAAAGACAAATTACAATGCTAAAAATGCTAACAGTATTAACGTCTAATATATATTGAATGCTACAAAAGAATAGGGTAATTACTACAGATCTTACAGAATTTAAAAAGGATAAGGGACTATTTTGAATAATTTTTGCTAATATATTTGAACACTTAGATGAACAAATTCTTTGAAAGACATTACCATTAATCACTAAACAAAACTGTTTCAGTTTAAATGGCACTGTATCTACAGAAATTAGATTAATTAGAAATTAAATTGTTACAAACAGTTAAACAAAAGCACCAACTTCAGTCACATATGGCTTGGCTTCAATGGCAAATTCTTCCAAAGAGTTAAGGAAGAAGCAAAATATAAGCAAACTTTCCTGGAAAATAAAAGTGCAAGAAATACTGTCCAGATCAAAATCTCTAAAGAACATAGGTACAAAAACTGTCAACAAAATAATAGCTGATTGAATCTAATAATACATCAAAAGGATCATCCATCATGACCAAATGTAATTTATTCTGGGGATGCATGGATGTTTCAAATATGCAAATGTATTGTGCAATACACCACATCAACAAAGCAAGGGCAAATCATATTGTCACATCAATGAATGCATAAAAATCATTTGACAAGATTCAGCACTCATTTTTTTATAGAAACTCTACATAAATTGGTATGGAAGAAGCACACCTTGACATAATAAAGGCCATATATGACAAACACACTGTGAATGTAATACTCAACAGTAAGTAACTGAAAAATTTCCCTCTAAGATCAGGAGTGAGACAAAGCAGTTAACTCTCACAACTGTTATTTAACATCCTACTGGAGGTCCTAATCAGTGCAATCAGGCAAGAAGAAGAAATAATATAAATCTAAATTGGAAAAAAAAAGACGTAAATCTATCACTATTTGCAGATGACATAATAGTATACTTTGAAAACCCTAAAGACTCCATAAAAGTAATTAATCAATTAGTAGAGTATGTGGTAGGTTACAAAATTATTGTACAAAAATCTGTTGCAGTTTTATATGAAAACAAGTAATGGAAGAGAATGAAATCAAGAAAACGATCCCATTTAAAAAAAAAAACAGAAAGAATTAAATACCTTAAAATATGCATAGCTAAGGAGATGAAAGACCTGTGCAATGAAAACTATAAGACATTGTTAAAAGAAATAGAGGAAGATACAAAGCGGTGGAAAGATATTCCTTGCTCATGGTTAGAAAGAATTCACATAGTTAAAATGACTACTTTGCCTAAAGCAATAAACAGGCTTAATGCAATCCCCATAAAAATTTCACCAGAAATTTTTAAGTAAAAAAGAACAAATTCTTCAAAATTTGCATGGAATCACAAACTACCCCAAATGGCAAAAGCAATCAGGAGAATGAACAACAGAAGCAGAGTATTACACTACCAGATCTTGACCTATACTACCGAGTGATAGTGTTCAAAACTGTATGGTACTGGAACAAAAACAAAGACCAGTCATTAGAATAGAACTAAATCACCTCAACTAAACTCACACACACATATATGGTCAGTCAATTTGCAACAAAGGAACCAAGAACATGTGATAAATAAAGAAAAGTCTTTTCAATAAAATGTACTGGGAAGACTGAACAACTACATGCAAAAATGAATGGGTCTAGACCACTCTCTCACACCATACACAAAAATTAATTCAAAATGAATTACAGACTTGCATGTAAGATTGGAAATCAACAAATACTTAGAAGGAAACATAGGCAATATATTGCATGACATTGGCTCTAGAAAGGTATTTTGGTACTCAACTCTAGCAGCAAGGAAACAAAACCAAAATAGACAAATGAGACTACATCAAACTAAAAAGCTTTTGTACAGCACAAGAAACTATGACAAAAAGACATCTTACTGAATGGGAGAAGATACTTGTACATCAAACATCTGACAATGACTTAATGTATAAAATACATTTTAAAAAACTCATAAAATTCAACAACAGAAAAACAAGTAACACGATCAAAAGTGGGCAGAAGAGTTGAGTAGACATTTATCCAAAGAAGACATACAGGTTATCCATAGCCACATGAAAAGATGTTCTTTCTTGCTTCTTATCAGGGAAATGCAAATCAAATCAACATTGAGATATCACCTCACACCTATGAGAATAGCTATTAACCAAATGACTGAAAACAACAAACATTGGCAATGATGTGGAAAAAGGAAATCATTTTACACTGTTGATGGGTGTGTAAATTCTTGCAACCTTTATGGGAAGCAGAATGGAGACTCCTCAAAAAATTGAGATTGGAAATTCCGTAAGATCCTGCCACCTCACTTCTGGATATTTACCCCTCAAATGCAAAAACACTAATTTGGAGAAATATATGAACCTCTGTGTTTATTGCAGTGTTATTTACAATAGCCAAGAACTGCAAGCAACCTAAGTATCCACCATCAGATGAATGGATAAAGAAACTATGGTATATATCTAAAACAACATGGATGGAACTAGATGGAAATATCCTAAGTGAAATAAGTTAGAAGGAAAAGATGAATACTAATAATCCTACTCATATATGGCAGATAAAGCAACAAAGTGAAGGAACAAAGCAAGGAAAAAAAAACAACCCTTGGACATTGAGAATAGAACTGAGGTTGCCAACTGTGAAAGGGTTGGGATTTGGGAGCAAGTGTTACTGGAGGCCCAACGGTCAGTGGTAGAAGACTTTTGGTAATTTGGTGGTTGGTATGGAGTGTTATCATATATTTGATAAATTGGTGAACTTGCACATATGGGCTTATGTTATTTTACAAATCAGTTACCTCAACAAATATTAAATCAAATAAATTAATATCAGAAAAAACACTGCCCAGTGCATATTATTATACCACCATTACTTTGATATCACAACTTGGCAAGAGCATCACAAGGTTAAATATAGAGAAATATACCTCAGGAACATGAATTCAGAAAGTCACAAAATATTAGTATGCTAAATGCAGAAATACATACAAAGAACAATACATCATGATTATGGTAGACAGAATCATGGTCTCCAAAGGATGTCCCCTTCCTAATTCTCAGAAGCTGTGAATGGTGTTATATGGCAAAAGAAAATTAAGCTTTGATATGGAGTTTAAGTTGCCAATAAGGTGACTTTAAAATAAAGAGATTATTCTTGATTATTTAATGAGCCCAAATGAAAGCACAAGTATCCTTTAAAAAAAAGAGTGAGGCAGAAGAAGAGCAAAGTCAGAATTACACTACACCAGAAAGACTTGATTGATTGTTGGTAGCTTTGAAGGCAGAAAGGACTTATAAGCCAAATAATGTGGGTAGCTTCTAGAAGCTGGAAAAGGCAAGAAAATGAAGTCCTTCTTGACCCTCCAAAAAGGAGTACAGACCAGTCAACACCTTCATTTTAGCTCAGAGATATCCAAATCAAGCTACTTATCTACAGGTCTATAACATAATAAAGTTGGCTTAAGTCACTAGGTTTGTGATCATTTATTATAGCAGCAATATAAAATTAATATAGTGGTTTTAATGGGTGGGACCAGGTATTACGTTTGAGGCAATCCAACACAAAGTGCCATTCATTCTTTCCAAGTTAAGAACAGGAAAATTCAGATCGCTAAATGGAGAAGCAATAGGGACAATCCCCTCTTCCTTTTTTTTTAAGGGAAGGTGCAGGCAGGCAGGAAGAGAAAGGAGGAAGGAGCAATTTATTTTATTTTTATTTAATTGTTCACACTGGTTGCCTCCCACTGGGCCTGGGACTGGAACCCAGGGGTATATGGCCTGTGCTCCTTCAGAGGCGACTGAGACAACTGCTGCCACACCAGAGCACGCCAATCACCCCTTCTTTAAATAGGTCTTGTATAATGAGTCTCAGTCCTTAAGAACTCTATTTAATACTGGCTCAAATTGACTAGAATTGGCAAAACAATTTTGAAAAAGAATATCAGAAGATTTACACTACATGCTTTCAAGAATCACTAAAAAACTGTAGTAATCCAGAAAGAGTGGCACTGGCAAAAAGATAAACATGTAACTCAATTGAACAAAATAGAAGAGAGTCTAGAAAGAGGCCCAAATAGATATGATCAGTTGGTCTTAAGTAAAGTTGATAAGGTATTGAGTGGAAAAGGATAGAATTTTCTAGACATAATCCTGAAACAACTGGACCAGCATATGCATAAAAATGAACTTTGATCTAAATTATGCACCATATTAAAAATAACTCCTAACATACCACAGTTTTAAGTGTAAAACCAAAACCTACAAAACTTCTAGAGAAATTCAACATGAGCTGAGTTAGGCAAAGTTTTCGTAGAAAGGAAACAAAAAGAACAGAAAACTAAAGAAAAGTTTAATAAATTTGAATTAATCATAATTCAAAACTTCTGTTACTCTCTTGACACTGTTAATGAAATACAAAGGAAAGCCACAGGCAAGAGAAAAAGTTTCAGAACATGTACTTGATAAAGGAATTGTACCCATAATATATAAATAACTCTCACAACTCAACAATGAGAAAACAAAAACCCAATGAAAAACTGAGGAGTTTTGAACAGACACTCCAAGAAAGATGTTCAATGTATTTCCTTCTTTAGGGAAATTTAAATATAACAACAATAAAATAACAAAATGTATCTTCTAGTGGCAAAGCAAAGACAGCAAAAATACCTTGACAATAGCTAGCAAAGATGCAGAGCTACTGTAATACATATGAAAGAAAAATAGCACAGCCTGTTTGGAAATCAGTTTGGCAGTTTCTTCTAAATTTAAATCATAACTAACTTATGAAACAGCCAACTCTCTTCCACGTACTTGTTCAAAAGAAAACATACATCCAAAAAGACCTATGAGAAAATTCTTATAGCAGTTTTGCTCAAAAAATCTAACAAAACAAGACAAAGCCAATTTTCCATTAGCTAATATTTGGATTACCAAACTGTGGTTCATTTATCCGATGCTACACGATCTAGCCATGAAAGGGACAAACCAATGACATATGCCACACACAGATGGATTTCAAATGCACTATGCAATATTTGAAAGGGAAGGCACACAGTATTGTATTTTTAGGTTTTTTTTTTTTATTTCTATATTTTAAGTCAATGAGATCGAAAGAACATCGCCTGTTAACATTAGTTTTAAAGACTGTATAGTCTATGATTTCAGATATGTAACTCTCTGGAAAAGGCATTTCTATAAGGAAGAGAAATTAGATTAGAGTTTGCAGGGGTGGGTGTAGAGCATTTACTGCAGAGAAACATGTGGAGACTTTGGAGAGTAATAAAAAATATTCTACATATTGATGTGGTGATGATAAACAATTATATGTCAAAATTCAGAATTGTACAAGAGTAAGCTTTTTCTTTCTGACTTACTTCACTAAGTTCTATCCATACTACTGGAAAATCACTGGATGCTTTCTTCATATGTGGAACATAAAGAAAAAAATGAACAGATTAACGAAATACAAGCCTGCGATTACCAGAGTGGGGCAGGGGGTGGGGGCTGGAGTTAAAAGAGGATAAATGATAGTGGTAAGAGACACTAGAGGTCTGGTGGTGGGTACAGTGTGATATACTCATTGACTGAGTTGTTCATTTCTTCTCCTGAAACTTAGATAGCATTGTATACTAATGAAACAGTGAAAAAAATAAAAATATTTATAGAATTCTGTTTTAAAAAGACTCCTGTATGTAATACCTCACTATACTAGACTTTTTTTAAAAGGAAAGGTACAGGCAGGAATGAGTAGGCAGTCAGGTAGGAGGAGAGAGGTGGAAGAAGCATTTCATTTATTATATTCAGTTGTTCATCGCTGATTGTTTTCTTGGTCCCAGGTCTTGAACTTAAAGGCATTGGGCTGTATGGGGACTGCACCCGCTTTAACTTAACCTGCTAGGCCACCAAGGCGCACCCTAGACTAGACTTTTTTAAAGGACTAAAAAAAATAATAAAGTGGCAGCTTGAGTAGAAAAATGATGGGATAAAAAAACTTTTTTCTATAATTTCTTTTTAGAGATTGCATTCTTGCAGTCTATTAGAAAGAAAGGTAGAGATTTTGCAAAACAGTAAGGAGATAATTAATAATCTAGATATCAAGTAATGAGGGAAAACAAGAGCTATATTGAAATATCTGAAAAGTTGTCATTTCAAAGAAAACTTAAACTTATTCTGTAAATTTATTCTGTAATAAGCTCCAGGGGATACCTAGAAACAACTAGAACTTTATGAAATGCAATATGTTTGTGTATTTATGAACTCATCATTACCAAAATATGTAAACTAAATATCCACGAGTTTGAGGGATTTGAATGATGAAGGAAGAGGAACAGAAAAAAATGTTGACCTTTACTTTGGCTGCTCCTAATAACTCCACGCATTTTCCTGTGAGATTCTCATTATGTTCCAATTTCTCCTTTGGAAGTCAGATCCTCCAGAATACTCAGGTTCAAATAGTTCAGAGAATTTGAAGAGGTTGGGTCTCTGTTCAAAAATCTTTGCTCTTTAGAGCTAGAGACAAACTCAGACAGCAGTATATCCACACATCAAAGATATAGGAATCTGGTAGAAAACAACTCAAGGTGGCCTCTAGACAGTTTATTTCATCTGCCTCAAAGGTAGAGGCTCTAAGTAGCAGGATTCGGAGCCGTGGAGCATAATGAAAGTGCTTTTACATGGACACAGCACAGGGCCAGTGTTCCTACTAGATTCTGCACCCTGCATTCAAAGAGAACTGCAATCCCTCCAGGCTAGAGGAGGTTAGTGCGAAGACTTTAGAAGCAAGTCTGGAGAAGTACTTACTGTCTTCCAAAAGTGCCCAGATTTCTCAAGCAATAATTTTCTCTTTCCTTGGTGACTTGGGAGAAAAAGTTTCTCACTTGCATTTTAAAAAATATCTGAGGTAGATTTAATTTACAAAATAACGCAAACCCGTATATGCAGGTTCACCATTTGTCAAATATATGACGAAACATCACACCAACAACCAAATTACCAGAAGATCTCCACCACTGTCCATTGGAACCCACCACCATTTACTCTCACCCCCACCTCCTTCCCCACTAGTAACCTCAGTTCTCTTAGTAATGTTCAAGGATTGGTTTGGTTTTGTCTGTACCTTTGCTTCTATTCTGCGTATGACTGATACCATCTGGTATTTGACATTCTCTTTCTGATTTATTTCCTATAGAATAATTCCTTTTAACTCCATCCATGTTGTCACAAATGACAGGATTTTATCATTTCTAGGACTGCATAGTATTCCAATGTGTACATATACCACCTCTTCGTTATCCATGTGTCTGATGATGAGAACTCATAATTTTCAATTCCTGGCTATTATAAATAATGCTAAAATAAACATGGGGTGAATTAGTGTGTTTATCCCTTGTGGGTAAATATCCAGAAGTAGAGTGACGGGATCATATGGAATTTCTATTTTCAATTTTTTTAAGAGTCTCCATACTGCTTTGCAATAATTTGGAGCAAATTATTTGTAAAACAAACAAACAAACAAACAAACAAAACTGTACGAGTGCTCAGATGGTGGTGAAGGTGGCAGGTGTTTCCCTCTGGGTCTTTCTCACAATGGCAGCCTGCAGAGCTCCCATCACACAGAAAAAGCGTCTTGGTTCAGAAGAAGGCTATTGCTCCTTCTATACTATGCTGAGGTTTTTAATTCAGTGACTGAAAACCCAGGTGTGGGGTCATCTGCTGTGGGGGCAAGTCCTTCAGCTCAAGGTCAGTGTTTGTATTATTGGTCTCTCTCTGTGACCTGGGGTCTCGGAACAGGACAAAGTGATACCAAGACAGATCAGCTTCTCCTATCATGGTGAAGGTGTATACCCTTTCTCTTTGTAGAGATGCTCGTCCTCCTTTCTTTTCAAAGGTCATAGTTGCTACATGAATGTATTTTGTTTGTTCCTGTAGGGAGGAAAGCAAGCTGGAGATCTTAACAGTCTGCCAACTTGGAACTGGTGTTCCCATGCTTACATTTTTTAACAAATGACCTGTTAGGATGATCTCATTCCTATGTGGAAGAGAAAAAGCAAAGAGCAGACTAAAGAAAAAACAATCCTTGGGCATGACTAATAAAACTGAAGTTACCAGAAGAGAATGGGGTGGGGAGTGCGGGCAAGTGGTGATGGAGCCCAGTGAACAATGGTGAAGAACTTTTGATAATTTGGTGGTGGGAAATGTACATTGGCATATATTTGAGGAATTTTTTATTATATTTTATATTATTTTGTAAAGCAAATTTACCTCAATAAATATCAAATTAATTTAAAAGTTTAAAAATGATCCATTAAAAGGTTATTTCACAATGATCAGAAGTGAAGATATCCATCCTATCTTCTACCTACCAAAAATTTCCAAAGAAATGAGGATATGTGTCCTGCCTCATCTAAATCTTATTGGAATTCCAGGTGTTATTTTTTATTCAACTTCAAAAAAGTTATGAAATGATGAAGGCACTAGATGCCCCCCGAGGGTAAGCATTCATTCTCCCTCTGGAAGGATTTTGGTCTTTTCCAAAGATACTGATATCACAGGATTTCAACCAAGGTAGTTGCTTTTGAGTTATCTGGTTTCCTTTACTGAATGCTTTCTTAATTAAATAATGTTGGATCTACCCCCAAAGTTGTATTTTAGATTTGGAGTCTTTGAGAAATGCTAACTGGGCCCTGAGATAATAAGAGCATGCGTGTCATTGGCAATATTCAATAGGAGATACTTCCCCCTTACTTTATGCAACAGACATGCCATCCCACTCTGAAAAGTGGTACATAGGTTGTTTTGTTGTTACAAAACAAATTCTTTAAAAGTGCACCAAGAGTATACACCCCGATGTTTATTGTAGCACTATTCACAATAGCCAAGATCTGGAAACAGCAAAACTGCCAATCAACATATGAGCAGATAAAGAGTATATCACATATATATATATATATATATATATATATATATATACACAATGGAATGCTATTCAACTATTATGGAAGATAAAATCTTGCCACTTGGACAGCATGGATTGATCTAGACGGAATAATGCTTAGTAAGATAAGTCAGAAAAAGAAAGAAAAAACTGTATATGACTTCACTTGTATATATATGTGTGTGTGTGTATGTGTGTGTGTGTAAAGAAATCAAACAAATGTACCAAACCAAGCAAAATAGAAGTATAGTCCATATAATAAAATTAGGGTTTACTAGAAGGCAAGAAGGGTGGGCACATCATGTAAGAATCTAATTATATGGTGAAGGAAAGAAATGAACTGTTGGAATTGAAATTCATGTGTTATATACAGATGTAGTTTTATGAAAAGGTATACTTTTAAACTGTATGCTATGATGCAGCAGTACTTCAATAAAATTAATTTAAAAATGAATGACTAAAGAATAAGAGGCTCTACATCTATGACCATACAATCCTAAATATAACTTCTAATCATTTGAAGAAAATATTTGAACCAAATACATTTTTTATTCAGTTGATTGTTTCTTTTTCTTATTACTTTTTCCCTGCATCGGCTGAGGCCTCCTTAGAGATCTTAAATTTCCTAAATAGAACAGTAGAAATTACTAAATAAACAAAAAGACAATAAGAGCATAGATGAGACTTGGTGAGTTTTAGAAGGAGGATGAAGTTTGACTAATAATGGACTATATTCAAAAATTCATCTGACTCCCAGGCAAGCTTAAAAAATCAGAAGACTTGATTTATTCATGTATTCATTCATTCATTCATTCACTGCACCAAGTCACTGCTTCCTTTTTGTGCATTTTAATGACAGGGGAGAAAGAAGTTACAAGAGGAACCACATTCCTCTGTGAATTCTTACAGTGTATCAAAATCTGTATAGGGGAGGATAAGGTTAGAGAAGAAGCTTTGGCAATATGTGAACAAAGGCATTTCAAATTCTCATTAGATGTAACTCTCTCAGTCAAAGACGTAATCTGTGTTCAGGATAATAAATCTGTGGTTATTTTCATGGACTCATTATATGGCCAAAGTCTAAGGAATCATTGGTCCAGACAGCCCCCAAAGGATCTTAAAATTATTTTTCCCTGAAAACTAACCTTAGGGAAGACAATGGACAGAGAATTGTACAGTTATAATTGCTTCTGGGCCTATCTAGCTACCCACAAATACAAAAACTTTTCTGCAACATCATACTGCTACTTTATCTTATCTCTCTGGATGGCAATGTCCTCATCATCCTCCTCATTGGGCTTAACCAATCATGCCAGCTTATGTATCTTTTCCTCACATATCTCTCCTTCCTGGACATCTGCTACTATAATAACAGCAGCCCACACATACTGGTTAACTACCTGATTTCTACACTGACTCTCTTCCTGGCCCACTGCTTTTCTCAGATAGTAAACATCCTGTCACTTATCGTCATGGAATGCTTCTTTCTGGCTCTCATAGCCTAGATCTGGGCATACTGTTTTTATTAAGGAGCCATCTGCAGCGCTCAATGCTACCACTTATGCAGAGAGAATCTGTACAAACCTGATGGCCAGTGTCTGAACAACAGCATACTGAACAATACTTCCAGTGGAACCCTCATGTCCACATCTCATCACTCTACTGTGCCTCCGATGTCTTCTACCATGTCACCTATAAGACCCAGACTGTGATCAAGTTTATATTCTCTGACACCAGACTCAGTGAACTTCGGCTGGTTGTGAAGCAGCACCATGAGTCTGGCGCAGACCTTTAACTTTATTCTCAGCTCTTATGCAATCTCCTTATTGCCTCCTTGAAGTCTACTTTGTACCCTGACATCTCAAAGTCTTTTTAATCTATGGCTCATGGCTCTCATTTAACTCTGGTGGCCATATTCTATGGCACGGTCATCTCTATGTACCTGAAATCTCATTCACAGATGTTGCAAGATTAAAACAAGTTCATTGCTGTCTTCTATGGCATCACCACACACCCAATCTCTACCATCATCGATATCCCAAAACAAGGATGAAAAGAATGCCTTCAGGAAGCAGTCAGGAATAAAGTAACTTAGACTCATGGACCAGGACTTACAGTCTTATATTCTTGTATATCTGAGGAATCAAGTATCAGGTCACTTTCCTCTATACAGGTACTATAATTCCAAAGGGCCATGTCAAATACTTGAGGGCTCTACATATGGTTCTAGCTCTTAGGGAAATTTCAATAGAGTTGGTAATGGGAGACATAAGTTAAAAACAGCAATATAAGAACAAATTGAGTAGCAACTGTAAGTGCTACAAAATATCTAAGTCAAGGTTTTCTTATCCTGGAGAGTAGGAGAAATGGGTAACTTTGCATTCCTTGAGTGGGTTCAAGTTAACCTACCTGAAGGAGTTGGCAACATCAGAACTGTTACTTTTAAGTATCAGTTTGCATGGGAAGAACATCTCTAGCAAACATAACAGAAGAAGTAAAAGCATGGGAATAGTAAAGAGAATGACTAGAAGAGGAATTATCTTTGAAGGGTAAGAAACACCAGCATTGGTGAGAGAAGAGGATAATTTAGCACTTATTACAGGTAGAAATTGTCTTTTGGAGACTCTGGAATCAGGATTCCTGAAGTAAAGTCCTGATCCTACCACTTGCTAGTTGTGTGAATTTAAGCAAGTTATGCGGCCTCTCTGTGTTTCTGTTCATCCACCATAAAGTGGGAGGCAGAAATGGTAGCATACACACCTCATAGAGTTATTTTGAGGATAAGAGTTAAATGATGGGGAGTAGTTAGAACAATGTAAGTACTCAATAAATGTATCAGTTATCATTGTTAGCCTGGTTTTCCCCATTATCCAGTAGAGTGAATGATTCTCCAGGTAGTCAGTATTTCAGAATTGCTTCTATTTACAATCACATGAAGTATGAGACCAACCCATGTTTGAAGCAATAGTTGAATATATGAGTAATTGAATGAATGAGAATGAATTAATTAATTGCACTTGGAATCTTCTTATGTTAGAATCCCTGATGTAAAATATATTGCAAAATCAAATTTTCCCCATGTAGCACATGCCTCTCTCCTCAACATACGCTGCCTTCAGGTGACTGCATTTTCATTTACCCTGTCTTTGGAAAATGCTATGGTGAATGGGTTTGTAGACAACTTATGAAGGCAGGCAGAAGTCAGAAAACAGAGTACTGATCAGTAAACCAGAGAACTCGTTTTCAATCCTTCTTTTGCCACCATGTGATCTTGAGCAAGTCAATCACTCAACTTATGACCCCCAAGGGTTTTGATTTCTTTTTACTTTTTTGTCATAACTAAAATAGTAATGATGCTACTTGTATTTTAGGGCTCTCAGTAATTCAAAAGAGATCAATTAAATGACAGTGTTCAGCATTCCAAATGAGGCTTCTTCCCAGTTTTATGTGATAATAACTGATATTAGAGCATGCTTATTCGTTTTCCTGAAATTTGATTCTCTAGTAGGGACAGGGATGCTACACAGTCCAACAGTAGCAAAATAAGGGCATTCTGATCGATATACACTCACTGTTGACAACTGATAATAGTGATAAGTTTCCAATACTGATCTCTAACTCAGTCAGCAGCCTGCCATAGCTTGGAACTATTTGTGACTCAGCGCTATGCTTCCCAGTCTAATTTTCTCAGTACTTGGCAGGAAATAGGGGATCAATAAATGTTTGTTGAATTGATTTCAGTTACAAATCCACTCTTCTACCATTTGTATCATTCTCTGTCTCTGTCTGTTTCTCCTTGCAATCTTCCCCTGCCTTGTTCATTCAACAAATACTACCTACCTACAAAAGTGTCAGATCCTCTGTTAGGTTTTCACAGGCACTACTGTAATGGAAATTAACTTCTCCCTCTATTTCCAGTGTACATCGTCTTCCTCCCTCCTATCACCTCCCCGCATTGTGATTTTATATGCCCTTTTATCATCTCCCTGTTATACTGGCTCCATCGGCCCCAAACTAGTTACTAACTCACTTAAGCACTGCTTAGCCCCCAACCCCTGAGATCCTGAACCCCTTTTCTTCACCTGAGCCTCACCTAGTTTTCAGAGACAGCTTCATTCCTGGAGAAATTGGCACAGATATGCCACCAGCAGTCTGCCATATGGTAGTCACTCCCTGTACCACCAGAGAGAGGGACCAACTAGTTGCATTCTCTGTGTGTGCAATCCAGACTAGTCATGCAAATGAGATGGGCCCTCCATGTGACCCTTTGTGAAGGTGACCCTTCAAACTAGGATCTCTAGGAAGATTCCAGGAATATCCAGAAAGCTCCTTTCTACTCTCACTCCTTATTCATACCCCAACTACATCTTGCCTGATTTGCAGTACCCCATCTGGAGTTCCGTATTACTCCTGGGAGGTGATAAAATCAATCCATTGTTAGTCTCACTCAGCCAAAATGTCATGATAACTAACTCCTCATAAGACTTTCTCCATATGAAAACTCGTGTAATCTTCAAGACAGCATCATGAGGCATTAATATTGTCTCCATTTATCAGTGAAGAAACCTAGATTCAGAGAGATGGCATAACTATCCCAATACCCCATAGTTAATAAGTGATAGCATAGATTCAGAAATCTTGATTTCCTCCTCACTAAGTATGTCTCCCTTTCAAGCTTCACTCATCAGTGGACACCACATTGTCAGATTGAGTGGTAGACACATAATGAATAGTGGCTGAAGCAGCAATGTCAGTTTGTATGTTGGTCTAGAAATTTTACATTTACAACAATGAGTCTGACATCTCCTCTTGAAAGCCTAGCAAAAATTTCAAGCTCCAATATCCCAATCTGAACCCAACATCTCCCTGACTCCTCCTTCCTCTTTGGCTCCTATCTTCCTCTGTTCAAACCAATTATCCCCTGCCCTGCTTGTCTTCTATATTAGTTAATAGTACAACCATATACCAAGTTTTTTCAGGTGGAATTATTCCCAGGAGACCTCCTGTACCCTTCCTCCCTCCTTGTTCACCACTACCCACATGCCAAATCCTGATTATTTTATTCCCTTGCCTTGATAAACTCTAACCCTATTTCTAAGTCCCCACTACCAGGACTAATTCGAAGCCACATTACTTCTTTCTTTCACTTTTGCAAAAGACGCTACCAATGATTCTTCTCAAGTCTCTTTGGTTAGTTCTCCCTCATCAGTCTAGTTTTACTTCAGAAAGTCTATAGATCATGTTTCTCTACAGCTTCTCCATTGTGATTTCTTCCAGTCTCATTGTGTTAAATACCATCCATTTGCTATAATTCCCTAATTTTTAGCTCCAGAAAGGACTGCCACAAGCTACAGATTTATATATCCAACTACCTATTGACTACATTTACTTGGAGGGCTAATAAATATTTCGAACTTAGCATGCCTTAAAACAAACTCCAAATCTTCCATATAGCTCAAGCCTGCTTACATCTAGTTTCTTCATCTTGGTAAATTTTGACTCCATTCTTCTTGTTCCTTGAACCTTGATGATCTTGACAAATAGCTAGCAAATTCTTTCTGCAGCATTTTGCTGTTTTCTCTATCTGAAATGTTCTTCCATTGGATATATATTTGACTTACTTCCTCATTTTATCTAGGTATTGATTCAAATCCCATCTTAACAGAAATGCCTTCCCTAAACACCTATATAAAATAGTAGACACTCTCTCCCATTACTCTGTCTTCTTATCTACTTTTCCTTCAAAACACTTATTACTATTTAATGAATTACGTATTTATTTGCTTATTTTTATAATCTGTTTCAACCCCCCAGAATGCAGACTCCATGAGAACAGGAAATTTGCTTCATTCACTTCTATATTCAAAGAACCTAGGAGAATGCCTAGAATATTATAGGTACTCAGTGACTATTTTCTAAATTAATGGATAAATGAAATAAATAATTAAATTGATAGCTATGTATACTTCACATTTTTTGGCCTCCATTCATCAGCATACTGTTCCATCTGCTTGGAATAGTCATGGGAATTTTACTCATTCACCTCAATTCCAGCGAAAATATTGCTTTTTCTAGGAGCCCAGCCACTTCTCCCTGCTAAGCAGAATTCATCTTCTCCTTAAGTACCTTTGTACTGATTTAACATTAGCTTATAACCTGCTACAGTACTCATGACTTTTGTCATAGGTTGGACTTATTTATGTACTAGGATGATCCCATGACAGAAAACTGAGCTCCTTAAAGAATTGTATTCCCCGAAGTATCTAGCATAGTGCCTGGAACATTGTTAAATTGAATGGAAGGGAACTGAATGCTTATTATCAAAGTAGACAATTCCAATTAAGGATAATTAGCCTTGAGAATGGCAGTGTTACCAGAAACTCAATTAATGAACTCTAATTGCTTTTCCCAGACATGGACATTAGCTGGTATTCAGCTTTGAGCAATAACATGTATGGATCTCTTCATTGTTAACTTCATGTCTGTGAGTTGATGCTGCCAGGACAATGCTGGTGTTTTCTGTTCTCCCTTCTCAGAGCTACAAGCATAAGCAATAGGGAGTCCAGCGTGGAGGTCTGGTGAGAGACTCTCTGATGAAGAATAATGCCTTTTTCCTCAGGTCGGGGACTACTTCCTAGATAGACTGAGAGATCTTTAGACTATAGAGACCATGTCCTCACCATTGCATTTGAAGATACAATCAGGGTGTCAATAGCTTCTCCCAACAGATAAGCCAACCAAGAATGAGTATCATCTCTTCTGAAAATATGAAGCCTCCTTATAATAAAGAAATTGTTTTCTTTCCTAAAATTAAAGGTTTACCATGTGAACTACTGAATAGTTTATATGGTGTGGGAGAATCATCTCTTGGCAATTTCAGTAAGTCTAATAACTTTAACTATCTATAAGCTACAGAATACCAAATAAGTATCTCCTTCCCAAGACCACTCCCCTAAACTCTAGACTCCTATATACACCTTTTTAATTAACATATACAATTGAATGTCTAATAGAAATTTCAAATTTAGCATGTCCAACAAACACCTTCGAATCCTTCTCTTCAAGTCTTTTTCTTCAGTTGATGGCAGCTTAATTCTTTCGCTTGGTGAAATCAAAACAATGAAGTTATTCTTTCATTCATTCAACAAATCTTTATATTTTTAAAAATTCAATATCTATTGAGGTAACTTTGATCTACAAAATAATATAAACCTATATGTGCAGGTTCCCCATTACTCAAATATATGAAAATATACACTGCCCACCACCAAATTATCAAAAGTTCTTCACCACTGACAATTGGACCCCACCACCACCTGCTCCCACCCTCAAGTAATTCCGCACTGGTAACATCAGTTCTGTTGTCAATGTCTTCAAGTTATTCTTGGTTTACTGATTCTCGCATTCAATCAGCTCTGAAAATCTGTCTAATTTACCTTCAACCTATTTCCAATATTCAATCATCTCACTACCTCCACCACTGCCATTATAGTTCAACCATGATCTATTCTCAATTAGACTATTAGAAGACCCTCCAATTGATCTCCCTGTTTCTATTCTTGTCAGCTATCTATCCATTTCTTCTCAATAAAGCAGCTAGAATTTTCTCTCTTAAATGAAAGTCAGATCATGCTATTCTTGCTAAAAACATCTTTTTTGGATATAAGTATTTTACTGTGGTAAAATGCACATAACATAAAATTTTCCATAGATAATTTTTAATGTGTCATTGTTGTGCAATTATCACCACTATCTAGTTTTAGAATATTTTCATCACCCCAAAAGAAAATGCCATACCCATTACAAAGGCTCCCCATTCTAACCAGTTCTTTAAGATCATGCATCTGTTCTCTGTCTCTGAATTTGCCTATTCTACACATTCCATATGAATTAAACCATACTATATGTGCCATTTTGTGTCTGTCTCCCTTCACTTAGCACAATTCTTTCAAGGATCACCCATGTTGTACAATGTATCAATGCTTTATCTCTTTTATGGCTAAATAATATTCCATTGTATAGACATACCACACTCTGGTTATTCAATCCTTGTCGTTATTCATTTGGGTTGTTTCCACAATTTGGCTATTGTGAATAATGCTCATATGTACATTCATGTACAAGCATCAGTTCAAGTATCTGTTTTCAATTCTTTTGGAATTCCACTTAGGAGTAGAATTGCTGGACGTTATGGAAATGCTTCACTTAACTTATTGAAAACTGATAAACTGTTTTCTACAGTGGCTGAATGTAAATGTCATTCAGAGAAAAATTGCCATACAATAACCAAAAAGTTCTTACATTATCTCATCTACCACATGTTAACAATCTGACTTTACTCGCTTCAGCCATGCTGGCTGCCTTTGCTGTTAAACTCACCAGTCATACCTACCTCTAGGCCTTTGCATGTACTGTCTCCTCTGTCTGGAAAGCTTCCTCCCCAGATAATTCTGGGTGATGATCCTTCACTTTCTCTAGATTTTTGTTCAAATGCCACCTTTCCTCTCTAGATAAAACTGCAATTCCAGTCCCACACCAGCACTTCCTATACCCTTGCCCTGTTGTATGTATTTCTACAGTCTGCTCAGGATGCCATAATACATTATCGCATATTGGTGGAGTAAACCACAGAAATATATTTTCTCATACTTCTGGATGCTAGAAGTTTGAGATCTTTGCTTAACTTATTGGGAACTGATAAACTGTTTTCTACAGTGGCTGAATGTAAATGTCACTCAGTGAAAATTGAGTTGAGATCAGGCTGGGTTTCATTTCATCTTAGTAAACTATCCTTGGTTTGCATATGGTCATCTTCTCCCTGTTTCTCCACTTAACTGTATACATATTTTTGCACAAATTTCCTCTTCTTTATAAAGATACAAGTCATGTTGGAGTAAGGCCCACCCTGGGACCCTAATCTAATGTAATTACTTCTTTGAAGCCACTTCCTCCCAATACAGTCACATTCTGAGGCACTGAGTATTAAGGTTTCAACTTGTGAATTTTGTGGAAACATAATTCTGTGCATAGCACCTGATTTATATTTTCCTTAACACTTATTTCTTTTTAACATATGATGTATTTTATTTATAGATTAAATTTGTTATTTGTTGCCTTTCTTTCCCACCAAAATATGATAAACTGAATCAGTTACATTTTTTCTCACCAACATATCCCCAGTGCCTAGAATAGTGCCTGAAACATGATAAATTCATGTTGTATGAATGAATATTTCATTCACCAGAGTGAATACTGGGACCCCTTAAAAGAGTGAAAACTATCTCTCCCTCATCCACCAGGACATTCATCGTGATCAGGAGCCACATCTCTTCCTGACTACACTGTGATTCTTCTCTCATAAAATACCAAGGGTAGAATGCTTTGCTGTATATAAAATCACTCATTGCAAGTTCAATGCTAAAAGAAAAAAAATCAATGCTTACTGAATAAATTCTCTTTAATGTGTGCCATGTTAACAAAACTATAGATTTATGACCTAACCATCTACCCTCCCTGTTTTGATATTGGGTTTTTGATGTTAATTTGATTCATTTATCTCCTACCAGTGTACAAAGACTGCTAAGCAGGGGAACTTTTTGGTGCAGTGGAAAAATGTTAAATAAAAACTGAATAAAACATGAGTCCTGATCCCCCATTTGTTCCAAATTTTGTGTTACTTTGGGCATAACACTTCCCCTCTGAGGGACTCCATTTTCTCACATGCAGAATGATACAACAATAAAAATGTAGCGTATATTCTCAATCTTACTCAATGCCACCATCATTTACCAAATGTCTTAGACCAAAATCCATATTACATCCCTAAATGTCTCTTTTACTCACTTCTTATTCCAATCCTTTGACACATTTTATCTTGTTATGTCCATTCTACCTCCTAAATATATCTTCTATATACTCTCCATCTCTACTACTACCCTGATGTAAGCCAGCATCATCTCTGACCTGAACTACTTCAATAACCTCTTATCTGGTATAACCCCGTGAGTGTTCTTAAATATCATATCTATGTTCTTTTATTTAAAACCTATTGATTCTCTCCCCTTACTATCAGGAAAATTCCGTAACCTGGTGTCTAAGAACTTTGAAGACCTCACCCCTACCTAACTCTCTAACCTAATTTGCTACTTCATTCCTCATGCTTTATTCCACAGGTACCCTCCCCACTAAGATCTGACTGGATCTGGATCTGGAAGACCCTGCCCACAACTACCAGCAGCTACACACTAATAAATTTCCCCTTCATAAGAATACTACTCTCATTCATCTGACAAGACTTACTTCAGGTGACATCTCATGCAATAATTCTTTCCTTTATTCCCACTTTGAACCAAGCATCCCCCATTTATATTTCCAAAGTTTTACCTCACCTATAACAACACTACCTCCTTGTGATAAAATTGTCTATTTAGCCACTGTTTCCCTCCATGAGACAATGAACTCCTCAAAGGCAGAAATAATGTCTTTTTTTATCTTGGTATTCCTATATTGAACCCCAAAGTCTTACACATAATAGATACTCAGAGGTGAGTTAAAAAAAGAACCCGAAATTCCACTCTAGAGTAATGGAAAGATACATAAACTAATAAATTAAGCCAAGACATAAAACATTGGTTCAGGCCCCTACTCAGCCTCTCTTACTATGTGAGTGATGTGCATTTGTGTGAAATACATAACATTTAATGACCTTGTACTATGTGATGGGTGTTGACTGTGTTGCTCAGAAAATATCCCATCTAATTCTCATGAACAGCCTTCTGAGATAGATATTACTACTACTACTGCTGCTACCGTATTATTTCTGTGTTAGAGATAAGAAATGACATTACGTTGATAATTAAACAAATTTAGGTCACAGAATTTGAGATATAGAGTAATATGAAATTTCTACAAAAAGTAAGAAGGAAAAAAATC
>RJWH01007397.1:0-40759 GCA_004363575.1 Solenodon paradoxus | reverse complement strand
CTTGTTTTATCTCCTTGAAAAATGTCAATCAAATTTTGATAGGTATTTCATTGAATTTTCTTTAGGTGACTGCTCATTATAACAATATTAATTCTTCCCACCTATACCATGGTATTTCTTTCCATCTTTTTGTGTCTTCTTCCATTTGTTTTAAAAAATGTTTTGTATTTTTCATTGACAGATCATTCACTTCCTTCGTTATGTTTATTCGTAGGCATTTAATTATTTTGTTGTAATTAATGCTGCTTTCTTATTTCTTTACTTCTATTTCATAGTTTGCATATATCCAATTTCTGTATATTGATTTTGTTGCCTGTGACTTTATTGTCCTTATTTATTAGTTTGAATCTTTAGAGTTTTCTATGTATAATGTCATCTACAAATAGTGACAGATTTAATCCTATAATAACTTTGATTCCTCTTCTTTGTTCTTATTGCCCAATAGCTTTATCTAGGACTTCCAGTATAATGCTGAATAATATTAATATGAGTAGATATCTCTATTTAATTGCTAATCTTGAAGTAAAGGCTTTCAATATTTCACCACTGAGTTTGTCATATATGGCTTTTATTATGATGAATTATGTTCCCTCAATTCTCATTTTATTGAGAGTTATTATTATTATCAGAAATGGCTGCTGAATCTTGTCAAAAGCTTTATCTGAATCAATTTATATGATGATATGGCATTTATCTTCCTTTCATTTATATGGTAGAGCACATAAATTGATTCACATATATTGAACCATCTTTGCATTCCTGAAATAAATCACTTTCCATAATTATGTATGATCCTTTTACTGTATTGTCAAATTTTTTAGTATTTTGTGGAGGAATATTTTTCATCTATGCTCATCAGAAATATTGATCAACAGTTCTCTTTTTTGTGATGTCCTTTTCTTGCTTTGATCTTTTCAATTATTTGAAAGTGGTTACAAAGAAATGGCATTACTTCTTCTCTGCAGGTCTGATAAAGCTCACCAGTAAAACTATCCAGTCCTAGGCTTTCATATTTTGAGAGAATTTTTATTTGTTTCAATTTTTTCTTGTGATTAGTCTTTTCTGTTTTTCTATTTCTTCCTAATTCAGTGTTGAAAAGCTCTGTGATTTAAAAATTGTCTATATATTCTGAAATACACAATTTATTGTCACATAGATATTCATAATAGTCTCTTAAGGTCTGTTGTATTTCCTGATCTTTTATAACTTCTCTTTAATTTATTATTCTAGTTGTTAGAATTTTCCTTCTTTTTTCTCTTAGTGAGCCTGGCTAATATTTTCAGTGATGTTTATCTTTGCAAAGAGGTTTTATTGATCATTAATGTCTTTATTTTCATTTCATTTATTTTTCTCATTTGTATTATTTCCTTCCTTCATTAACTTTTGGATCCATTTGTTCTTTTGTTGTAAGGTTAGGTTGTTCATTTGAGATTTTTCTTGTTCAGATATAGATCTGTATTGATACTAACTTATATCAAAGTATCACTTTTATAGAATTCCATAGGTTCTGATAGTTCTTATCTCCCTTTTTGTTTTTCTCCAAATATTCATTTATCCTTTGATTTCCTCATTGATCTAGTATTATTTGGAAGCATGTTCTATAGTTTTTATATATTTGGTATTTTCAGTTTTCTCATTGCAATTTATTTCTAATCTAAACCATTGTGATCTGAGAAGATAGTTGATACAATTTCAATCCTTTAAAATTTAATGACTTTTGTTTTGTGTCCCAGCCTGTGATCTTTGAGAATGTTCCATGAGTACTTGAGAAGAAAGTAGCTTCTATTTATTTAGAGTGGCATATATCTATTAAACCCCTGTGCTATCATTTGTCAATTAGGCTGTTGCTTCCTTGTTCATTTTCTGTCTGGACTGTTAATTGCTGTGAAGTGTTAGAACTTCCTACTAATATTTTTTTGTTGTATTTCTAAAAAACTTTATGTATTTATGCTTCATGTATTTTGATATTCTGTCATTTAAGCAAATATACTAACACATGTTAATTCTCTTTGTTGAATTGATCCCTTATTATAAAATGCTCATCTCTATCACTTGTTTCTTTTTTAGATGGAAATTTATTTTATTCTGATATAAAAACAACTCATTTTGCCTTTTTTAGGTTAGTATTTGATTAAAGAATTGTCTGTCTGCTGTTAACTTTAAGCTTACATTTATTTTTGGAGAATAGATGGGTTTCCTGTATTCAGAAAAAGCTGATTATTTTCAATCTATATAGAAAATGTGTCTTTTTATTGATAATTGCATATCGTTAATATTTATAATATTGGTAGATATTTATTGCTATATTGGTATTTGTTTTCTATATGTTTCTAGCAGTTTATTATCTTTGCTCTTTTATTGTCTTCTCTTCTGCTCTGACAGAATTCCCTTTTCTTTTTCTCCTTTATTTCTTCTATGGATGATTGAGGTTAACATACATTATATATACATATATACATATATATGTAGTATATGATTATGTATGTAGTATATATGTAGTATAAGTAGTATATGATTATGTATGTAGTATATATGTAGTATATTATTATGTATGTAGTATATGTAGTATATGATTATGTATGTAGTATATATGTAGTATATGTAGTATATGATTATGTATGTAGTATATATGTAGTATATGATTATATGTGATTATAGCTTATTTTTGTTTGAATGCATGTTAACCTTAAACTTATTCTTAGCAGTCCACATTTCTCCTCTTCCTCCTACATTTTCTGGGTTTTGGTGTCTTGTTGCTTCTCAGTGGGTTTTCTTTTCATTTTATAGATGTTCCTTTCTGTACTTAGATCAAGGTTGGTTTAATGATGATGGCTTCCTTTATCATTTTTTCTGTAAAGGTCTTTATCACGCCGTTTTATGTGATAACTTAGCAGGTTAGAATACACTATGTTTGGTTTCACTGGTATTATATACTGCCTCTTCAAGACTGGTGTTATAGCCCCTCTATTGTATATTTTAGTTCAGTTATTGTTTTGTTATTTTTTCAGTTCTATGAATTCTGTTTGGAACTTTCTTGTATTTTCTCCTTCTTTGCTGTATTTCTCATTTTATTCTTCTTTTGATACTCTAATATCAGTGAGCATCATTGAAATTGCAGCTTTAAAATCTTCAGGAAATTTTTTCTCTGAGGTTTTGTTTTGATCTATCCTTTGGAATGTATTTATCTCTCTATTTAGTTTAGTATTCTGTGTTCAATTCCACTGGTTAGGCTAAATGTAATTCTTCCTTTATCTTGATGTAATGGTCTTGTATTAACAATACAGACTGAAGATTTTAAGCCTAGGGTGGTGACATGTTGCACTGTAGTCTGAAGTCTTTGCACCTTTCAGAATGCCCGGAGCTTCAGTGACAGCATGGAGTGTTTAAGAGCTTAGCTTAAAGAATGGTAGCTAGGGCAAGCAGATGCAAGGAGGCTGTTGTTGCAGAATGCCAAGGGTTCAAGCCACCTTAAGACCTATGTTTATCTGGCCTGACTAAGAGATCTGCAACCACACTTACCTAAACGAAATTCCATAGTCAGGACCATTTTTAGCAGTCTCAGCTGCAGTGTCATCTCTCTGATCTCAGAAGTATCTGCAAGTATTTATTCTTCCCTGGAGGCATAGAAAAGAGCACAGAGGCATAGAAGCCTTAGCTCAGGGTACAGACAGATCACAGTCCTAATAGGAGCCTCAAGTGGGGAATATTCAGGTGTTTTTCTGGAAGTATGTGAGTCGGTCATGGTAAAGCATCTCCCTTAACAATCTCTAGATCAATTATCTCTTTAAGATGTAAACTCAGGAGGAATATAGCCACCAGAGACAGGGGACTTATATTCAACTGCAAGCAAGAAACAAAAGTGTGTTGTTCAGTTGAAGTTCTGTGTGAGGTTTGCACTGCTGTTTCCTGGAGGTTGCTTTGATATTAATCTGGAAGGAGCCACAAGCCTGTTAGGTTCACTACTCCCCGGGTCCATAGAGATTTCCCTGAAGAGTGAGCTATGGCTACCTGTGGCAATGGTTGAAAATTCAGACTTCCCACCATCACCCTAAGCAAGAGCATCCCTCATAGAAATAACAATTTTCCAATGGCCATAAACAATAGCACTGGTACCACACAACAAAAGAAAGACTGAAAAGAATGCATAGCTGTTTCTCTGTTCACTGGTAGATTTTTTTTATTCCTTCCACTGAAGATTTTAGTTCAACAAATGAAAATATTTTAGTTAGGTATGTACACAGTTCATCTACTAGCTCTTCGTATTCTCTGTCCTAAGGATTTTGCTTCCCCAAACCCTACTGTTCGCCAATGGAAATCCCCTTTGTTTTCCCCATGAGGATTCAAGTACTCCTTTATGGTTCCCAGGTGTTAGGGCACCTGATTTGAGAATGAGTCCTTCAAGTCTCAGGAAGTATTCTTATTGCTGATTGCTCCTAACCTCATGCTGCAGTGTTTCTGACAGGTTAGCATTCTTGATGATATGGTTTCTCAGCTTCTCCTACCATTTCTGATGCTTTCTGTACTTTTATTTTGGAATTTCTGGTCCTCCAACCCTCTGGTTTTTTGTTTTGTTTTTTTAAGGCAGTTGCTCCTATATAAATGAAGTTTTGTTGTTTTCATGAGATGGAAGTGAGTTCAAGTATTGTTAGTCTGCAATCTAGAACCTCTCCTCCAAAATTCAGGTCTTTTATATTCCATAGTACATACTATTCCTCATTGGCATGACATCTTGAAGTGCAAGTGAATATCTAGGTTGATACTTCCATCCCCTCATGTAGTTCCATAAAAGTTGTTACAAAAGGAACAATTTCACATTTTTATGGCTGTATAGTGTTCAATTGTGTATATATAACACAACTTACTATCCATACATCTCTTGATAGGCACTTAGATCTTTTCCCTTTTCTTGACTATTATAAATAATGCTTCAATAAACATGGAGAAACATATTTCATACAAATACAGTATATGCATAATCTTCAAATTAGATTATACTTCTCAATTTGTGAAGAAGCTTCATACTACTTTCCAACTTACCATAATGGTGGCACTGATTTATTCTCCTACCAACAGTATAAAGGATTTCCCTTTCTCCACATCCTCACCAACACTTGTTTCCATCATTTTGGATAGTAGTTATTATCTTATTTGTGAGTTGATAATTCATTGTTGTTTTGTTTTGTATTTCAATAATAAAAGCATATGAGGAATGTCTATTCATGTGCCTGTTGGCCATCTGTTCATTTTTTTTTCGAAAAATGGCTATTCAGATCTTCTGTTCACATTTTTTATCAGATTATTTTTCTGTTGTTGAGTTTTAAAGTTTGATTCAATCTAATTTGTGCTTTGTTTTCCCTTACCTCTGGAGTTGAGTTTATAATGACTTCCCTAAAACGGAGGTAATGGAACATATTGTCCATATTTTCTTCAACATATTTTATGGTTTCAGGTTTTGCATCCAAGTCGCTAATGAATTTTGAATTAATTTTTGTGTATGGTGTTAAATAATTATATAATTTTCTTGTCGTTGTGTGAGGTGATCTAGGTTACTCACCAGGGTTTGTTTAAAAGATTTTCCTTCTAAATTCTATGCTTAAAGCTCCTTTGTTATAAATGAACTGACCATAGATGTCTAAGTTTATTTCTGGGAACTTAATACTACTTGATTTATATTTTCATCTATTACCATATTGTTTTTATTAATGTAGCAGTATAGTTTTAAATCTAAAGTGCTTGACTCCACTTTTACTCTTTTTTCCCTCATGATTACATGGACTACTTAGTTTCTTTTGTGATTCCACACAAATTTTAATTTCTTAAATTTATGTCCTTTAAAAATATCAATAGAATTTTGGTGGAGATTTCATTAAATCTGAAAATTGATCTAGGTAATATTACCATTCTAAATATGTCAATTTTTTCTCACTATGAGCATAGAATATCTTTTTCCTCTTTGTATTTTCTATTTCTTTTAACAATGTTTTGAAATATTTATTGCACTTACCTTTTATCTTCTTTGTTAACTTTATTCCAATATTTATTTTTCCTTTTTTAATCACAAAGGGAATCAAATTAATAATGTTCTTTTCTACTATCTTAATCTTTGCATGTAAAAATGCAAACTATTTTTCATATTAAGTTTGTAGCCTACCACTATACTCCACTCAATTATCAATTTACTTAATTTTAGTGGCGTTAATGGGATTTTTAAGTTTAATGTCATGTATCATGCTATCCAAAACAGTAATATTATTACTTCTTTCTCAATGTGGATTTATTTTATTTCTTCATCTTGCTTTATTACTCTGGCTAGGACTTCCAATATGATGTTGAATAGCAGTGGTCAGAATGGACCTGAGTCTTGTTTCAGCTCTTACAGAAAATGCTTTTAGCTTTTCACTATTGAGTATGATGTTGTCTATAGGTTGTAATTTGTTAAGGTATTTTATTTTTGCCTCTTTTTTATTGAAAAAAGATTTTTGTATCTTAAGTGAGTGCTAAATCTTGTCAGAGACTCTCTTTGTATTGTTGGTATGATCATATGATTTTTCTCCTGCTTTACTTGATGTGATATATTACATTATTAGATTTGAATATGTTGGAACATCCTTGCATACTCAGAATAATTCCTACTTAATCTGAATGGAAGATTGTTTTGATTGTTTAAATTTTCTAATATTTTGCTGAGGATTTTTGCATCTTCATTTATCTGAGTTATTGGTGACCTTAGTTTTTTTAGGGTTTATTAGGTTTATTAGGTTTATTAGGTTTATTACTTCTTCAGTTTCCTTGTTTATGTTAGGTCTGTTCATTTTTTCAATTTCATTGATTCATACTTGGTATGATTCTAAGAATCATACTGTATGATTCTAAGAATATGTTTATAATCTCTAGGTTGTCCTATTTATTGGCATGTCTTTTTATAGTATTATATCATGATGCTTTGCATTTTCAGTTATTTGTTGAAACTATTCCTCTTTTATTTCTGTTTCTATTTATTAAAATCTCCTATATTTTTTCTTCGTTTAGACAGTTTTTCTGGTTTTGCTTATTTTTAAAGAACTAATCATGATTTCACTATCTGAATTTTCTTTTTTGTGTTTAATTCATTGATTTAAAACATACATAAATCAGTCAATGTAATACATCAAATATAAAATAGGAAAATCAAAAATCATATATTAATAGATGCAGAAAAAATATTTGACAAGATTCAACACACGTTCACGATAAAAACCCTCACTGAAATGAAAATAGAAGGTCTGTTGAGCAGCAGAATAAAAGCAATATATGACAAACCCACATACAACATCATAATCAATGACAAAAAATTGAAAACTCTTTGCCTTAGACATGGATGTTCATGCTCAACAGTGTTATCCTTTTAAGTAATGATGTTTACTTTTTTATTAGTGTTATGTGTATTAGCCAAAACAGCAACATATAAGACTCACTCCTTACACCTTATATGAAGGTATGGTAAGTTATTTAAATCACGGAAATAAAAATAAATAGACTGGACCACACGTTATAGTAATGAATATTAAATTTAAATCAGGGTAAGAAAGAGAGTTGGTTGTATACTACCAACATTCAACGAAAAAGGGCAATTGATAATAATCAGTTTATGGATAGAGGGGCATCAATTGCAAATACACTTATAATGTATTGTTATTTTTAAAATGATCAAGAAAGGCCCTTGGATGACCCTGGTGGAGTAGTAGTTGGGTCAGTCACCTCCTAAGGAGTCCAAGCCACATACCCCTGGGTTCAAGTCCTGGGCCTGGGGAAAAATAACCAGTGTTTTCAAGTAAAGTAAAATTTAAAAAAACATGCTTCTTCCTCCCCTCTCCTCCTGCATGACTGCCTGCTTGCCTTTATTCCTACCTGCACCTTTCCTTAGAAAAAAGGTCCTTGCTAGAAATGCACTTTCTATAACATTTTCATGCAAAATGACAAAGAATAAACTGTACATATTTAAGCTTTTAATTTAACGAATTTTGATATTTGTACATCCAAATGAAACCATCGCCACAATAAAAATAGTGAGCATATTATTTTCTTAAAATTTTCTTAGTACCTCAAACCTCCTTCTCTGCCTCCTAGGCAAGTAACAATTTGTTTTCCGTCACAATAATCTCTACTTCTTATAGTTTTATATGATGGGGTAATAGAACATGCATTATTTTTGTCTGATTTCTTTCACTCAGCATAATCAGTTTGAAATTCCAGTTTATTGTTAGTATATCAGTAGTTATTTTATTTTACTGCAGAATATATTTGAATTCATTTATAGATTTTCTCCTGTGGGCATTCGAGTTTTACATAAGTTTCTGCCTATTATAAATTGTGCTGTATATATATATTTCCATTTCTCTTGTATAAATATGGAATTTGGTTTGCTTGGTTGTATAGTAAGTGTATGCTTAAGTTTATAGTAAATTTCAAAATATTTTTCCAAAGTCATATACTCTTTTATACTTCCATTAGTAGCGTACGATATTTCCAGGTCATCAATATAATACCAATACTTGATGTGTTTATCATAGAACTGCATTATTTAACAGGTGAATCCTTTATTAACTGAATCCTGAATTTAAGCATTTGAACTGAATACTGTCTCCTGTTTAAAGGTTAATACTGAAATTAAAGTTAGTCATACTTTGTGTAATCATTTGACCTTAATATAAATGTGTATCCATTTCTGACTAAGTACATGTTTATAATCAATGAGGAATAGAAACTAAGGACGAGGGTAAAAGACATGTCCCTTGGGAGTTATTAGTGATTTAACTCTGTGCAGCAACTTATACCTTAACTTTGTAAACAGAAACAAAAGAAGGGTTAAGGGAGAAAAAATTCAATGACAGATGAAGTTGAAAGATGATCCAAGCAAACTCTTTATTCTTTCTACCTTTTGCCTAAGGTGGAAATAGATAAATATTTGCAAGTTGAAAGTTGGAATCACATTTCTATGACTTGGTTATTTCATACAGTTGCATTTTTAAAAATCAGTATCACACCTCAAAGTTGAAATAGATATTTCTTGGGTAGAAGCACCTTCCTACAAGCTAATGAAAAAAATATAGCTTTCTTTGTACTCATTTAAGGGAAAGGCTTTTTGAGAAAAGCATATTTTTGGAGTTTAAATTCACTGGTCACAGGGATAAAATACTTAAGTCCAGTTTCCCAGGATTAACTCTCAACTTATTACACCTCGCTGTGAGAGAGTGAGTTGAATTAAATACTTAATTAAAGTAATTAGATGAATGGAATAATAAATGACAAAGAATATGGTTATTATAATATGAGAAATATATGCTTTTTCATTATACTATCAAAGTAAAACAGAAGTATGAGGTCCAACATTTTCTTAAATGTGTTTTAGTGAAGAATATATGAATTAAGAAAGTGAAATTTTTCAGCACATAACTCTTATGCCTATTTGCGTATTATTTTCTTAACTTGTTTCCCAGGCTGATATTTTATATCTGTATATTTGATTTGATTTTAGGATCAACCTATGTTTTGAGTGTTTTGTGAGTCAAAGATACCTAAAATGACTCAGAGCATGAAGAGGCTTGTATATGAAGTAAGCTAAAAAGATAATGAAAATTTAAAGGGGGATATGGTCAAATATATTAATTCATTAAAGACATGCACTTACGATTTATTGAAGACTCATTCACTAGTTTGTAGACTATGAAGCAAATATCTTGAAAATTGGAGGAAGAAATAGTAATAATGCTTGGAAGCCATATAGATCAAAAGTAGAGATAATTATTGGTTTTCTATTTGTTTTTCCCAATTACAATTGGAGGTACTTACTGAAATAAAAAACCTTAGGAATGTTCATAATAAGCCCAATATATTCCAAAATTGACATTTGTTTTAATGATCACAATTTCCTACACATCATCTTGGAGTGTCCTGTTGTAAATAAAACAACAATAACGAAAGTCGCATTTTTGTATAACATTTCTAACATTGTTCATTGTTTAAAAGAGGTTTGTAAAACAAAGTTCTCTTATTCTGTTTTTATGTTTTTTAAGAATTAGAACTAAAGCTATACAATTGCTTATATATTAGTTTTGCTTATTTGACCACTGATGAACAATTCTTCATTACCTTAAATTATTCAATTTAATTTTATATTTAATTTTGTATTGGTAACTGGAAAGTACTAACTGAAATTTTCATGCAGTTTCTACTGATTTATTGTGGTTCTCCAAAAATTCAACATAAAAGTTGGCTGATGGTAAAATATACAGCTTTCATAATTATATATTTGCTTAAAATCCAAATGCATTACTTTAACATTAATCTTCCTTATAGTTACCAGATCAGTCTTCCTCTAACATTTTTATCTTTCAAAAGTAGAGCTACCTTAATAACTCTTGCTTGAAAAATCTCCTCTGATTTTTCAATGACAGCAAAATAAAGTTCAAATTCCTTAACATGGAGTTTTTCTTTCATACACCAATGTCTTTGTTTATCTATGCTCTTCCCTGTAGTCTGTTTTATTTAAGAAGATGAGCAACAGCATATTAATAATTTAAAATATCTTTTGACATGTACTTTTTATTTAGTAGTGTATGATATTAATTAAACAATTATTTTTATTCTATTTAAAATAAAAATACTTCAATAATGGGACATTTCTGTCGATTTATTCTATCAAGTTTTTTAAGTGTAATTTCCTGTTCATTCAACTAATTTAACGTTTACTCAGCATCTAATATTACATGCCTGAACATAGCATGTGCCAAGAAATGAGGATTCAATTTAATGTGTCATGACCTCATCCTTCAATGAACGTATCCTTCTCATTGAGATAGCAACATAATAAGTAAACAGTTATTATTCTGTCTCTTTGCACATAAAAGAAATTAAAGAGAGATTATGAATGCTTTAGACTAAAGAAATAATTGTGTAGTGTGAATCTTTGAATATATAAGGTGATGAAGTAGTTTACAATAACAAGGATTATAAATACGAGTGTAAAATGGAGTTATGGCAGACATTCCAAAAGAAAGATATTCATCATAGGTGTAGATAATTTTGAAGATGGTATCACCTTTTTCATAGCATTTTGTAATAACTTGAAAGTGTCTATTTAATTGTTTATGATAATTCCAAGTGTGCATAGTAATTTAACGATTTTTAAAATTTACTGCATTAAATATCTCAAAGCAGACACAGTATAATGTCTATCTTAATATTTTTTTTCTGGTGAAGAAAATAAGTCTTAGAAAAGTTAAATGATTTGCTCAAGTAAAAAGAACAGTAGATTCAAAAGAGAAATGTGCTTTTATAATGGCACAAAGATGAGCTTTTTTGTACTGAGAGCTGAGTCAATGTTAAATATGAGGCACATAAATATGTTATATATCTAGCTCTATGACTGAGCACATTGCTTTGTTTCCTGTGCCTTTCCTCCTCCGTAAAATAACGATAATTGTACAAGCCCTATAAAGTATGTTGCAAGCGTTAAATGAGATTATACTTATAAATAACTCAGTATAATGTCTGGTATAGTAAACATTCAATAATGGTCAGCTACTACTATCATTAGTGTTGTTTGGGAAATCTGACTAAAATAATTCAGTTATAACATAAAGATACTATATACATAGACCACAAAAAGTGTGTCTTTCTGTCTGCAATTCATTGTAGAGGTTTAAAAATAAGTGAAAAATTTTAATAAGTGAATTATTACAATGTTATGGTTACAAAGCAGCCTCGGTTTTTCTCAAACTAGAAAAGAAAATGTAATGTTTAGCAATGAAAAACTCAATGCATCTTCAAAAACCTTATTTTATACATAATATTTGATTTATTTTGATTGGACATTGTAGAGAATGCATTTGATTCATCAATTTTATTCTATTGGGTAGTTGCTATTTGCTGATTTTCAGGTAATCTTCAATACCTCTCACTTGACTTTTTTCTACTTTTGAGGCATTTGAGAGAGATAAGCATCAGTGCATGCAAATATTCAGCAATGTATGTATAGTTGATCATATGAAATAAAATGCCAAGATGATCACAAACTGAGAAACAGGCTGTTAAATGTGAAATACCTAGTGGGCAGAGGTAACAACTATGATGGAAAGAAAATATTCATCACATAACCTGTGAAAGAAGCGTTACCAGTTTAAGATCTATTTTTGTAACTACATTTGTATGCATAAGATATTAGCCAAATCAGCAGTGTCATTGTCAATATGAAGAATGATAACTTGTGTCCTGATTTCTTCTGCTGGTGCGTTCAGTAGAGTCACATTCTTTGGTGAATGTCCAAATTTTGGCCACTCATCTAGAAATCAAATTTTACTGGACTGATAACTGTTCTTCAGTTGATACAAGGCAAGAATAAAGCTGATTAACTTAGTCTTAAAATTACAAACTGCGAATTAGATAAATATTTGCTTTATGTTGTAATTTTTAGTGTTATGATTGCTATAGTTTGTTGCTATTTTGACAGAGTATGAAAATGATGTGGACCTTTACTACATTAAAATGCAATAAATCAACAAAAACCACTGTGCTAGAGAAGCAATGTTCATATGTTTATGAATGTTGATGGGATGCCTGATTGGCATCCAGGAATGTTAGTCCATACAACGTTTCCATTTAATAGTGAATATCACCTCTCACTTTTTAGTCTTCATGAGCCAAGAGATTGAAATGTTCATGACTAAATGCTTACCCGTGGAAAAAAAAGCTGTGTATTTCAAAAAATATGAGTGTTGATATAATGTTTATTATGTTTTACTAAACTTATAAAAAGGAACACATTGGTATGTAAATCATACTTCTTTTCTTACTTTAAAATGATTTTTAGATTAAGCCATATAAGTTTCTCATTTCTATTGTATTAAATTTAGAAAATGCAAGAGAATATAAATCGTTACTGGATGACATTGGAATACATACACCACACCATGAAGTTTGGGCCTTTATGATAGTGCTTTTTTTGCATCTATAATAACAAAAAAGTTGTTTTTTTCCACCAAGGTTTATAGCTTCATTATTATCTGAGTCTTTTTAATTCTCTCCTATCTCCCCTCACTGCCAGTGTCTAGCACTGCATATTTCCTTAAATAAATACCGAATGTATACTTGTTAAAATGAAATATGTTTATAAAAATATGTGATTAAATAGGCCAGACTTAAGAGTTAAAACTTGATCACCTATTAACAACTTGTCCTTGATAGAAAGATAGCCAAGTACTCTTTCGTTTAACATTTGTACAATGTTGTTAAAAAATAGAAAGTGAGATGTTTGGTTGTAGTCTAAGAATTACTATATAAAGTAAAAAATATTAACACTAAATTCATTTTTGATTGCAAGAGGAGAAAAATACATAATATTTGCCAAAACACTCTGTAAGCCAATACTGTATTACATACAAATAATCTCATTTACCTTTCACAACAACCATATGAGACGGTTACTTTTTATCTGGAATTATTGATAAAGTAATTGAGATTGGAAGCTTATGACATGATTTTCCAGGAACCAATCTGACATAAATATTGTCACAAGATTTCATTCCCAGTGTTCTGACTTCAGTGCCTATCAACTTGACTTTTGATTGTGTTTTTAGAAAAACAGATTTTATTGAGTATTAGGGGGACAGTATCTGAGGAATTTTGAAATATTTTCATTTTAGAATAAAATCCCAATTCCAGCCAATACTTGCCCTGTTATTTTTATTTGATCAATCTTTGTTTGTTTGCTAAGACAATGATATGAAGATATAGAACTCCAACTTTGCTCTTATTTGTCTGCTTTTTTCCATTTTTCTGCTTGTTTGCTTCTCTACCAGTCAAGTAAGGATATAAAAAGATGAAATTTCTTGCTGTAAAAATAAGATATCAGATTTATCTTCACACTTCAATCACCCTTTATCTAGAATATAATACAATCCTTACAGTATTTAAAACATATTTAAAGGCAAATATTTCAAAGTGATTAAAAATTTATGATGATTCTTGCAAACATCAAAATTTTCTTTCCTTTGTCCATTCTGGAAAGCTAGATATCTAATCTTACTATTATTTGCATACATATAATTTAAATTAAAAATAAGACAAGCATTAGTAAAAATTAACATAATATTTTATCGCAGAAATATAGGCAGATTAAAAAGTAAATCTGGAAGGAAAGAATAACATCAATAAATGAAAGACATGAGTCTTTCATAAGTCAGCATGTGAAAGAATGTTTCTACATAGCTTTTTCAATTAGAAAAGATCACCTCTTCATTTTACTAATATAGATATTATGCAAGGTTGTACACTTTATTCTTAAGAAAACAAATGGATGCATCATAACACAGAATATGATATATTAAGAATGAAATAGTAGTAATTTAGATAAATGTAATAGTGCTTGTTATTTTTCAATTATAGCAATTTTTTCCTTGAATGGCTTAATTCATTTGGGAAAAATTAATATGTATATTGATGGACTATACCTTTCAAATGCACTATTTCCAAAATTCTACTAGCAAGTGGATTCATTCTAAAATAGTTAACATTCAGGATGCCTTGATGAACTGATTCTCTTACATCTAAAACCTACATTTCAAGCTAGATTATTGGGGGCCGCTTTTTTGTCAACATCTACTTATTTGCAGGTTATAAATCAATCTTACTGTGACCACTTTCACTTTCCTTAAATTAGTACTGGGGGATTTGAACCTGTTCTCCCTTGTTCTGGTTGTGTCAGGCCACCCTTTAATGTCCTTTACTTGCATGTTGGACCTATAGAGTATAAACAACTTTGGGCCACATGTGTGTGTTAGATGCAATTGCTTTTAGTGAAATGAAAGCAATGCAAAAAGCTCTAATGCACCATCTAATTGTTTTGTCTGATTCCCCCTTAACATGTCAGAGAGAATCTCCATTAGGTAAATAAAAGATATGAACTTGTAAAAGCACATACATCGGCACTCAATGAAACATTATTAAACTCCTATTATGTGCATGTAATAAAAATAAACTCTGGAAGCTTCCTTTCATGATATTTAGGATTTCTGTGGGAATGATTACTATGAACTGGTAATAAGTTGAATTAAGTTTTGTAAAGGTCACCTCCTATAAGTCAAGAATTTGTGTTTATTTTTATTTTTATTTTTATTTTACTGTGGTCTCATTAGTTTACACTACTATATAAGTTTCAGGACAATAGGATACTTCTGTCAACCTACATATGATACCACACCTACAACCAGAGTTCAAGTGTCCATCACCACTATAATTTTTACTCCTTTAACCATACTTCGCTCCCCCTTCCAAACTGCTAACCTCTGGTAACCGCTTTCTTGCATTCAGAATCCTGAGTTTTTTTAAAGCTTGTTAATTTTTATTCCACGTGAGTGAAACAATTCAATATTTTGCTTACTATAATCACCTGCCATTCCTGACATTCCATGTAGGTTGTTGCCAAAGGCAAGGTTTCACCATTTTTCAATAACTGAGTAGGCTTTTGCTGATTATAAATACCACATCGTTTTTTATCCAGTTATCTGTTTAGGGGCATTTAGGTTGGTTCCATGTCCTGACTTTTTCGCATTGTGCTGCTATGAGGTTAGGGTTGCAAATATACCTGTATTTGTAAATCATTGCTGCTGGTTTTTTTTTGTTTAGATCACTTAAATCTTGTCATTCGATATGTTGTCTTGTTTTATGTTGATATGGTGCCAACTTAGTAACCTAAAACTGTAATACACACACGCACACACACAGTGCACTGCTGCTTACAGTAAAATGCATTATTGACCTAACTCAATTTTGAGGGAAAATTAGTGTTACTATGATTTCTCGTCTTCCTTTCTTGGTTTATTTTCTTTTATTTGTTTATAATCTATTAGGGAAGTTAGCAAGCCCACATTGGCATCTATTGGAAAGGCGGTTACTTGAGGGAGTAAGGTGACTAATTCCTTTTCACATACATATTACATGAATGAAAATCACCATACTACATTAAGAAGAGTTAATTCTCATTATCACCAACACTCAGTAGTTTTGCATACATATGCAGAAAGCCGTTCTTCTTGTTACTCCTGTACACACTCAATGTTCATTGGTGTGCAATTGACTTGACCCCCTGCAATCACTGATCAGGTCACTTGATTATACTGACATCAGGCAGAACATGTTCTCTTCAAGTTTTCAAGGGAATCATTCAAATTATCAGGTGGTAAAGCTAATTCTACACATTGGGCCATTGGAGCTTCCACTTCATATAAGTCAAGTCTTTAGTTAGTGTGAAATTTTTTTTAAAATTTATGCTTTCATTTGTTATGCTTATTTCAGCTAATCTGTTTAGTGAATGGGAACAACTGTTGTCCATGAGTGGTTTTAGGTTTGTAACCTTTTGATCTAGTAGTTCTAAAATACTTTAGGGTTGCAGTCCTTTTAAGAAACAACCAAAATTTATTGTAATACATGTAATTAACAGTTACAAAGCTATTTTTAATTTTAATGAAGCATAATGAGGATGAAACATTAAATAAAATTAGCTTTAGTAAAATTTTACTCTTATTAAATTTTTAATCAAAGAACAGGCACTTAAACTTTAGAAAATGAGGCACATGTTTGGCTTAATGAAGATTCATTTTTTGCCCCTATTCCTTTAATACATGCTATTTTTGTTTTGTATTTTGCTTATTTATTTCTATTTATTTTATTTATATTGTTACAGGGTATTGAATTTGTATCTTAATCTGTGTGCACATCATACCACACCCTCCACCAGACTTCTAGTGCCCATCATCACTATGTTTACTCCTTCATTCCCTGGTTCCCTCTTCCTTCCCTCACCTCTGATAATCACATTCTTCCATCCTGTGGATGTTATTGAACTTCGTAAGTTCACTTGTTTCATGTCTTTATATTCCGCATGTGAATCATACCATCTGGTACTTTTCATTTCTTTTATTTTTCATTTACATGGGATAAAACATTTGTACCATCTTGAAATAATTATCAAAGAATGTTTATAACATGCAGCTTTATTTCCATTTATGCTTATTGCCTATACACAAGAGAAAACGAACTGTATTTTTTAGCAATCAAAACCTGATTTGAGAAGCCACATTTTAAAGATTAACTGGGGTAGTCAATATTGGCACATATTTATGTGAATGGGAGCATATTTTAGTGATCTTGTAGCCTATTTGAAGATTTGTTTGCCTACTTCACAATGTCCTTTAAATTTTGTTGGCAAACAGCAGTTAAATTGTTGAGAATTTTATGAATACAGATATTCATCTAATGACGTTGGATTGTACTTGTGTGGAAAGTGAATGAGCTGTAGTGTAGGGTGCCTAGATTCTATATATCAATATCACACACATTCATTTCTTTTGGTTCAAATATGAGAATGAAAATCCCATGTTCCACACAGTATTTTGTTTGTCATAAAAGGCATCTGTATATTTGGTGATATATATCTAAGAGTTCTTTTATTTTGGAATAGTGTAAATTTTATGTAACATTTTGTAATAATAATGCTGTTAATATTGTCTTGAGATGGAACAGTTTAAATCCATAAATATATGCTTTGTTCTTGGTAAAAATGCTTTATATTTCTGTAAAGCAGTTACTAAGAAATCATCTTTAGCATGTTTAATAACGTTTTCCACAATTTTAAGTGTAGATTTATAGAATTCTAGTAACATGTAAGAGGGATATTTGAAGTCTTATTTAAAATGTATGCATACTACGTATATTACATCTCAATTTAACAATCACTTGGAGTCAAGGACTTCATTAATTAAAAATAGTTATTAATCAGTCAACACATAACTTTAATAAAGGGCTACAATTATACTGCTAATTTAAGTAGACCTCAAACATTAGGATCTTTGAAAACATACGGTTCATTTTTCTGGCTAATAAATTTGTGTATAAAAGTAATTGCAATAGTCTTTGTATTGAATTTTGGATACTTTGGAGTTTAATGGAGGTGACCTTTGAATGAAAAACTGCAGATTTTAATATGAGTGCTGCAAATATATTGGAGATACTGAGAAAATAATAATAAAATATTTACTTGTATTTTCAAAACTTCAACAAAGCATATAAAGACTTCTGAGAAATATTCAAGACAATAAAAAGATTATTTTTAATTGATATCAAATTTTTGGAATTTCGCATTATGCCATGAAAGAAAATTGAATTTATTTTATGGAATAGTTTTATTTCAAATTAGTATGTTTATTGTTTCGATTACATGACAAAGTGGTAGAAATATTTGTGTAACCTCATCATATAATGAAAAGTATCTAGGAGTAAACTACCTATAGATGAAATGAAGTGTTCTGTAGCATAGTTTATTTTTTTCATTGTGAAACTTAAAAATTAAACCCTTATTGAACGAAAAGGCATAAACACAAAAAATAAGTCCTTTACTGTTCTTCAAGGAGGGTCATATTGTGATGTCCTTGTATAATTCTCAGGTTGTGGTATCCCAATGATGTTTGTCTTCTTGGAGAGAGAAAAAATCCTGAATCCAGTGACTTTCATATGTAAAAGCAGAGTATGGGCAATTCTATTTATTTTCATGTTATAAGTCTTATAAGAAAAATTATACACAAGATTCATAGTGAAGACTCTCATCAAGTGTTTGGATTCTGTCACAGACTTAAAATTAGATCACTAAGAGCTGACTAAAAATAAGTTCACTGTCATGAAAGCTATTTAGTACTAGTGGGAGAAAAAAGTCAAGTTACTGTGTATGTGTTAAAATTAATTCCAAGAGGTTTGCTTTATATGGAAAACATTACTCTTGCAACAAGCTTTTGAAAAGTGAAAGGATTAAGTGGGAGACTGAAATATCATTTCAGCACCTTTTCAATGGCAACAAAGGAAAGCTTTGTTCCTCATTAAAACTTTCTTGATGTTTCCTAATAGATTTTGAGTTGAACACTTGTTAATCCCAAAGCTCTGACAAGAAAATTGTGCAGAATTAAGCAACCACTACTACAAATAGCTACTGTACATGGGAAGGAAATCATTACTTTCCAGTCTATTATTAGATTAACTTCATAGGAATTGCTTTTTCTCCTATGAGTTAATGCATAAATGACATGACTTACCCTCTAATACATCTACTAGCAGAATGGCTATGAGATGATGTTCATTGCCTTTGTTCCCATGACATATGATTTTTGATCATTACAGCAGTCTGGTGCATCTTGAAATAATTAGAATTTAAAGGTATTAGTGAAATGTTATAACATACCTGACTCATATGGAATATTGCAGAAACTGAGTTATACCACAGATTTTTGTTTCAACATTTTGAATATCATAATGTAACTAAATTGGGAAACTATTACAAATCATTAATTTAGATGATAAACAATTTTATCACACAGTGTAGGAATGATAGCTTTGTCTCTTGAGGATTTCTAGCATTTTCAAATTTAACCAGGGAGAGCTTCTGTCAGTACTTTATATTTAACTACATTAAAACTTCCTTTCACTCTTATGAGTTACGTTAGGAAGGCATGATATTAAGTGTCAAACTTCTTATACAAGCAATTTAAAACATATTCTTTCTGTGGAAGAGAAATTTTACAGTTTCAGTAAATCAGTAACTTCTGTTATGTGTTAATATTTCCTTCATACCTCAATATATGAGTTTTTTCTGATGACTCGTCTAAACTGTTTACTAATTCTTGTGAAATGATTTGGAGAAGTGCTTAGTAGAAAATATGATCTGAATGAGTTTTCTCTAAGATACAGAAAATGGAAGCTTTCAACTATTGCATATCGGTTCCAAGTGTTTCTGATTTTCTTTCAATTTGACTTTAGGATTATCTCCATGTGTTACAACTACGATAATTCATTTTTTGAGATTTTTTGGTCTAGCCTGTTCTGCTGCCTTGACCAGGTCAGTCTTGTCACTGTCAAGTTTCTTTGACTGAAAGATGAATCATACAGTTTTCATAGTTATTAAACTAATCTTTACATGAACATATTTATCTCAGTGCCTTTTAGAGTTAAACATGTATGGAAATGAATTCTGCCATTGTTTACTGGCTTTCTCACTTCCATGTCCAATATCTCTAAATTAATACTTTTCTAACTGTAAAAAAATAAAGAGGCACATTATGTTTGGAAATCTACCTAATTTCAAATATTTTATATATAGACAATTGGAATGTGAAATTGAGTCTAAAAATTTTTAAATGTTGTAAGTACCATCAATCCTTACATTTTCCACTACTAAATTGGCTGTAAAACAGCACTTTATATACTCCAAATTTTCTCTATATTAACACAGTGTGAAGCACTAAGACATATATAATGAGATGTTTCTATTTACTGTATTAGGCACCAGAATTATTTTAAAACACCTTAGGCAGCATGACTAATGAGGAAGCCAAGGATGGCTCTATTGTCAGGAAAGATTAAAATGCAAGGAAACTTTGAATTGCTTTATTCAGAAATTTTGAACATTTAAAATACTAGCAAGTAACAATAATATGCCATGAAAACAATTCTTGCCATGAAAATGAATGATATGCCTGACTATAGCTACATAAAAAGTAAAATGTACTATGTTTTTATTGAAAAGTACCTTCGTTAAATTTATATCATGGTTTGTTACACACAGAATCTAAAGCTAATGTGAATCAAATCTAATCAAGTGATTGTTAATTCTGCTATTATTATGTAGCCTTTCCTGGTTTCCGTGTTCATTATGTAGTAGCAACTTCATAGCATTGAAAGTAGGAAAACAAAAATGTTATGAACATAATGATGTTTAATGTCATAAATGTAGTATATTTCAATAACTAAACAAATATAATAATAATAATGATGATAATGCATTGTATAGTATACAAGAAGGACCAAGCAATGGACTCATTTGAGGTAATGAGTTGATTTCAAAACAGAAAAAATGCACATAACAAAGGTTGATAAGTAGGTGAGTTTACGCATTCATTTGTTTGGTAGGGAAGTTTAGTAGTAGCTAGGTAACTTTGGAGGTCAAAGTTGATACAATTTATTTCACAAAATCAACTGTAAAAGTCATTGATTCCTATTTCCAAGTTGCTTATATCAACCTGAGAGCAAATAGTCTTACTGGGCCATCCGTTAAAAGGCACTCTTTAACCACATTACCCAAGTATAAAGACTCAAGTACAGCTACAGAAAAAAAACCAATAATCTATGTTAGAATATAGCGATCAAAGCACCTCATTTAGTGAATAGCCAGGGCAAAATATTTTGTTTAACAAAACACTTTGAATAATGTGTGTATTGTAGAATTTAAATTCCTTACTAACCTATTTAGAAACATTTTGTTATTGATGTTTTTATATTGTATAAAAGTTTTATAAAGTTTAATGAGAAGTTAATTTAATTATTTTAGTTATTCATCTGAGTTTTTGTTGTTTTCATAAGAGTCAAATGGAATGGAATAAATATATTACTCAATCTGTAATTAATAATAATAAATTATACAAAGTATTACATTCTTATTGGAAATATATTTTCTGTTTTACTGGAAATTTATTATTTTATTTATTTATTTATATATTTATTTTTTATAGGAAAAGTGCAGGCAGGAATGAAGGAAAGTAAGCAAGCAGGTAGCGAAAGAAGGAAGAAGCATTTTTATTTTGTTTCTAAATTTAGTTGCTCATCCTGGTTGCTCTCCCCATCCCTGGAATGCGAACCCGAGTTTGTGAAATGTTTTTTGGACTTTGTTCAGCCAGAGGTAAAGGACGTAACCACTACTCTACCAGGGTGTACTCACTGGCTGTATTTTCAATGATCAATTCATTTTATTATTTTTCCTGCTGTTCATATAATCAAGATGGAAATACAATATCACATGAGAAGTTCTACTTTGAAATAGATTTTTTTAAACAGGGCCATTATTAGCCTAGAGTAATATGTCTTTTATGAAATAAATGATACAAATACTTTAATTGAATGACTGTCATAGATCTGGACAAGGAGAAGTGACTATGTTGACCTCTGTCATAACTTAAAGAGTAGGATGGTATTTTCTTCTGACTCTTATAGCAGCATGACACTATAAATAAGATTAATTTTTGTCCTATCTAATGGCCAATTGTCTTTTGTGGAAAGCCATATTTTTCTTCTCCAAAGAATATTTTTGTAATCTATAAGATTCCCTGTTTCACTTTTTTGGTTATTTTAGGTACAAATCAATGTTTATGTGTTTTGAGTGATGTAAAAAAACTCTATTTGGTTCTTTGTTTTTTGTGTTTTGATTTACTTTACTCTGCCAAATTTTTTTATTTACTTATAATCTATTTATTTACTTGTTATTTATTCACTTATTTATTCAATGACCTCAGTCTGGCCCTGGGTCTTGAAATTGGGTCCACTGCTTTCACAGCAGTGAAGGGGCCCTCAGAAAGGGACCTCAGAATGGGGCCAACAAAGTGTTAATATTAATGTGTGCCGCATTATAGGAATAGGACACAGACTCTTTGTAAAGTGAAGGAAAATATTTTGTCTGTGACTATGATAGGTAAGCTAAAAAGCTGAATTTTTATGTACCTAATAAGTATAATTCATTATAACTAAAAATGTATTATTCGCCCACTGTTTATATCCTTGATAGCTTGTAACATATGGAATAAATCTTATGCACACATGTAGTGTAACAGTTTCCTCAAGTTTTAGCAATATACCTTAAATAATACCAAAACATCCTTCTAACGATTTCAAAGCTATCCCAAATCACATTTATGTTGAAAACATTTTATTATTTGTAATTTTGAGATTTGTCTATATTAGATTTTTTTTAGAAAGATATGCTTTTCCGTATGTGACAAATATGTTTTGAAGCTCAAACATTCTCTCAAGAGTTAATGTTTTCAGTATTTACAAAAGCAAGTCACTCTATAAACCATAAGTGCTATGTATCTTCTGTAAGTTGGGCATTCAGGCACTATTTGGAAAATGTCTTCTTAGTTCTATCATCCCCTAATTTACTACAGTAAAAATGAAAACATATGTTGTATTTTTGAGAGGAAAAATGTTCATTGAAACCATGTAATAAAAATTCAGTTTAGCAAAGCTATTGGTTTTTGAATTTTTACTATTTTGTGTCTTTTGTTTTTGTTTTTGAAATCACTTTAGTTTTAAAAGGACTATAAAATTATGCTGGGTGTCAGCTCATCTTGTATTCAAGCACAATTTATTCTCATGTTCTTCTACTTAAATAGTAAAAAAATTATGCATTAGAAAGTAAAAATAATTTCATACACTCCAATTGAACATTTTTCATGGTTTTTGTATGTATTTTAAAGTGCATTGAAAACTTTTCAGAGCTGTTGATGGTGACTAATGAGTCTGTCTCTCCCAATTTTAATGCAGTACGAAGGAAAATAATGCTGATGTCATGCAATCACCATTTTTTAAAAACCAACATGTATTCTAAGTACATTCTGACTCCAGTATCTATGACATCTAGATTTCACAGTATGATTTCTCAACCAATATAGAAAAGATTGGTGCATTTCACCCTGACTTCCCCTATACCTTATGCAAAAATGAGCAAAAGTAAGGCATTTGCCAATATAAAGCTATCATTTCTATATGCTAAGAATGTCTTCATTCATTTTGATAGTAAAACTCTTACAGAATCCTGGATATCAATAGTTTGCATGTGGTACACAATGCTAAACTTCAACAGTGAAGAATGGAGTAATAGAAATCTATAATGACAGGAACTATTGGATTTTTCAAACAAATAAGCCTCTCAATAGGATAATAGTGGTGATGACATTCTCGCTAAAGGCTTAAATGAAAATTGTTGATTGATAGTCATAACAGGCAATTCTGAATTTATTTCTAACAGTTCTGGAGACTGGGAAGTACTAACTCAATGTGCCCAGAGAGACAGAGAAAAGAGAGAGAGAACCTTCATAGACAGCTGGAAGCCCCATAACACATGAGGGGACTTTCACCCTCATATATATGTATATATATATATGATATAATCAACTCCTAAATTCCTTATCCTTAACAAATGAATATTGAGGGACACAAATATTCAGTCCATGGTAGCATTATGTTATAATGAATAGCTTCACAAGTTCCAGGAACTATGATAAGTTTTTTGCATCCATTTTCTTTTTTTGTAGATTTTATTATGTCTTCTGTTTACATTACTATATTCATTTTAGAATACTGAAATCACATTTCAGTTAGTATTTCACACCACACCCATACCAGAATCCTAGAACCCTTTACTACCACCTTCTTTTCACTTTCATTTCCTTCCCTAAGTTATCTTGTTTAACTTCCACAAAAAGTTTATAAGGTGGAAATTCATTATCTTTGTTTTATAGAAAAACATTCATAGAGGTCATACTGTTAGTGAATCACTGCCAAGTCTATCTGGCTTTTTCAAGATGTTGCTCTTAACTGCTGAGCCATGTTCTTTCTCAACTTCTAAGTCCCATGTGTTACATCTGCTTGTCAGATTGGAATACTGGAACAGCAGAAAGACCATGAACTATTTCTAGATCCTGCTGTGCCTCTAGTCAGATTTTGAACTGAGACAAATGACTGAACTTCAATGTGCCTCATTTCCTCAGCTGAAGGGTAATAGTCAGTGTCTATAGGTCATAGGAATAATAAAATTAGATGAAAGAAGTGAATGGGCTTGAAAAATTACCTTGAATTTTTATTCAAATGAATATATATTCAGATATAAATTAATTTATATTGGAATGAATTGTAAGATCTGTTTTGGTTCGTTTTTTTCTTTTTTCTTTCATTTACCTGTGTCAGTGAAGTCACTTCACTGTGAAAAGACACTAAAATCTCTTTGCTTAAAACAATTTAGTTTGCTTTCTAAGGTATTTGGTTCTTAAAAATGATTCATGCCTTTGAAAGAAGGGTTAGAAAGGCTGAAACAATAAAGAGCTCTTCTTTTGCTCATCGTAAACAGATAGTATATCTAATCATATCAATGTTTCTGAATGCTTTTTGCCCAAATGGCCTATATTTAGTATTTGAGCTACATATTTATTTTACTTAAGGTCGTTTTATATATATATATACACATATATATATATAAATCCACACCAAATTAATAAAATAATTTTCATGTTTCCATATGTGTGTCTGTATAACTTTATTGATATAGATAACATAATCAATGTTTAATCTAATATCTATCATCTGTCTATATCTGTATCTATATATACATGCTTAAACATAGATACCTTTGGATATATAGATAGATATCCATATATCTATATATAGCATCTCTATATGTATACACATATTCTTCTACGTGAATATAGGTCACACATATTTTACGTCCATGTAGAGATATAGATATGATATGTATATTTTTCCTTTGATTTTTCTGCTTTTAGTCCAAAATCATTTAAGACTATGTTTAAATGATGTTAGGATATTTTTATTTGAAATGGTCATTTATATGCAATTTAAACAAGGACAAATGGTTTTCAAGCATACTACTTTTGTAAGTTATTATTCCTAATTACTACTGGATTTATTGATGTCATAATTGCATTGCATCATCATCAATGCATCTCTTCTTATAATTTCTTTCCTTATTCCAAACCCAATATTTACAGGATTGAATTTAAATAATTTAGGAGTAAAAATATGATTTTATTCCTATTTCTTTCAATATTTAAAGACATAATTTATAAATGGCCAAATAATAATTTGAAGACAAATTCAGAATTTTATGACTATATTTTTCTGCACAGTGTTTTAGATTGACCAGAAAAATATTGTAAGGAAAATCTAGGTTTGTTTAATGTTAATCTTATACAGGAAGATTATCATTTTTCTGAAACAGAATTTTATAATGCAGGATATGGTTGTTCATGAATGACTATCAGTTTTCTAGAAAATAGTAGGTGATTCTTATGGAGTCAAAGCTGCTGCTTTAATTTTAATAACTTTTTAAAATTTCATGTATGATTACTAATTTAGAAATATCACAATTATTTTTTTATTAAAAGCAAGCATTGAAGAAACAATAGAATAAGAATTCTACAGTCTTGACCACTTAAATGAAATTTTCCATGTTGAATGTTCTATTGTTTATTATAAAGATCTTGGTTACAAAATAACAGATGTGTATGAGTCAATCAATCATATCATTGAATAGAAATATATTAATTTGAATGTATAATATTAAAATAACCATTAGGAAAATTTCAGACTATTTTGGGATGCATAAAATAAATATTTGTTATTTACAAAGAGAAACTTTCAACTGAGAATGAACTGGAACATAAATGTTGATCCAAGAGACCATATATAGTCATTTAAATAGCCTCATGCTTTCTCTTATTTCTGTCACATCCTAACTCTATGTCCTTGAGCGAGTCTTGAATTTTATTTAAATTTCACTTTTCAACATGCACTGTTACATCTCACTCTTAAATTCATTATCCATTAGTTCACCTCTGTAAAACACCATACAAGCATGATGCATAATTATTGTTGGCTTTCTAAGACAAATATCACCACCATAATAACCAATAATAAATCAAAAAACATATTGATCATCTAAATCAATTTCCTTATTTCCACGTATTTGTTTTGCCTTTAAAGTATCTGTATCTATTATTTTTCAAATTTTCTTAGTTAGCCCTACACTTATATTACATTGTCTATACCTGTAACAGCAGGCAGTGATATTCAGGAATATTTAATAAACCTTAAGATAATTGAAGGAAAAACATTTAGATAATTTCCTATTTTCTTTCCTGAAATATGGTACAAAATCCAAGTTAATGTCATATTGACATAGTTTTTCTATTTGTTATTAGTTATAAATGTTGGGATTATCTGAGTAACTGCTTCCTAGAAAGCCATAAAGTAATCTTAAACCTAATACTCTAACAACTATGCACTAATTAAAACTGCAGTTATATTTTTTGCTCAAACAAAACGACTTAAACATTATCACAAATTGTTTACCCTTCTCCAAAATAATTTATGCTCACTAATACAATTCCCCATTAAAACTGCTGCCAGGTAAATGAAAAACTCTTGCAATAGTAAGTGGGAAATTAATTCAACAGTTTAATCTAGACTTAATAACAGTTGCAAGCTCAGAAAAAGATTGCTACAGTGGGGAGTTAATTAATAGCTTATTCCCTATTTGATGAAAGTAATCCAATCTAATTCAAGTGCAATTTACCTCAATGCAATGTAAAACCACAAGCTTATTCTAATGCTGGTAATTATTAGCTTTGTCCTGTGGCCACTTTGGCAATAAAATTCAGCATTATCCTAAAAATAAGGAGCTATCTGTTAAATGTCCACAATTATAAATTCAATATGAAATCTTCAAACAATAGCAGCCATGTATATTGCCACACAAGAAGAGTTTGCACTTGAGATTTCAACTGTGCTTAGTTGTTCCACATAGTTCTAGGAAGCAGGTTTGTTGTGAAAACTATACTTTATGCATTTTATTAACTTCGTATAGGGAATACAGATGTTGAATTCACAGCATTTTTCCTATCCCTACTGCTACTGATTTACAAAGGTTATCATATCTCATTACTTGAACTATTGCAAAAATATATGTAGTTTTTTTGTCCACCACCTCCACTCCAACCTATACTCTATGTAGACACCTGCACAAATCTCATCTTGTAACCAATTTGGATACAAATACCTTCATTTATTACTTATTGTCCACAAGATAAAGTTGAAACTGTGGCATGATATAAAAATCCCTTCATATTCTGACCCCAAACTACCACTCAAACCTTTCAATCTGGAATATAAATGAAGGACACAAATTATTTTGTATGATTCCTTGCTTATTTACTACTGACTCTTGACATTTTCTTTGTCACTCTACGATAATTTAGTTACCTTTTTTCCTATTCTATTACAGCACTTTAAATTCCTCTATCATTCCATTGTTTTTTATAATTTTCAATATCTATTTAAAATAATATTTTATGATTTATTTTGTTTGCAATGCTGTATTCATTTTAGGATACCGAAATTGCATCTTGGTGTATGAGTATTTCACATCTCACTAGAGTTCTAATGTCCATTATTATTCTCCTTCCATTCTTAAGTGGGTTGGGTATAGTTATTAGTTTCCCTTTTTTTTCTTTACTATTTCCCTGGAAACGTATTCTGACATTACACTGAGGTTAGAATTGAGAATTCTATGTTTATTTCCTATTTTTATTTGAAAGCAAATCAGTCTTACACACATTGTAACCATTCACATTTTTATTCTTCTCTCCTCCCCACTTTTTATATTTATTTTCTTACTTTTTTTAGTAGGATTTCTTTAGTAGAGCACCCTTCAGTATTATTTTCTACAGGTGGTTTGTAGTGATGAATTCGTTTCATTTTTGTTTATCAAAATGTTTTTTATCATTCCTTCAATTATAAATGATAATCTCATAGGGTATAATATCCTAGGTTGAAAATCCTTTTCTTTCAGCACTTTAATATATCATGCCATTTCCTTTTGGCCTCTAGAGTTTCAGTTGAGAAATCCACTGACAATCATATAGGGACTCATTTATATGTCACTCATTTTTCTCTAGTTGTTTTTTTAAGAGTCTTTCTTTATCTCATATTTTTGACATTTTGATGGCAATGCGATTAGGTGTAGATCTGTTTTATTAGGAACTCTGTATTAGGAATTCTTTGAGCTTCCTGGGTCTGGAGGACTGCTTTATTCCTCAGGTTAGGAAAGTTCTCAGCTAATATTTTATTAAATACAGTTTCTGCCCCCTTTTCTTTCTCTTCTCCTTCTGGGACCCCTATGATGCAAATGTTATTCCTTTTGATATTATCGCATAGGTCATCAATGCTTTTTTTAATTCTTTCAATTTTTTCTCTATTTGTATGCCTGAGTGCATTCCCCTGTCCTCTCCTCTAGCTCACTGATTCCATTGGAGGTTTCATCCACCCTACTCTTGAGTCCCTCTATTGAGTACTTTAATTCAGCTATCATGTTCTTAATTTCTTTGGTATCTTGCTTTATTTAGTCTCTTTTTGTTAACTTTTTCTTCTATTTTTCTTTATTTCCATAAGTTTTTTTTTTTAATCACTGTTTCCCTAAGTTCATTCTCAGGCAATTTGCACATGCCTGCCATACTCATATTTTCCCCTGGGGTTTTAATTGTATGCATCATTTCATGTATATTTTTCTGGCGTCATTCTCTTTGGCATTCTGTTTATGTTCCTGTGGGATAGTTTTCCCTGCAGTGATGGCATTGTGTAAGGTATCAATTTACACTAGAGAAGCCTGGATCTTTCCTTGAACCCTGAGAATTCTTGAGTTATGTGGTGTCACCACTGGTTAGGTTTGTTGACATTCTTAGGTAAATTCTATGTTATAACCAGAGGGTTCAGCCTATGGGTTTAGAATTTGTGTGGTGGATGCAGAGCCTTTCCCCATTGTCCCAACTCTGAACTATAACCACCAACTTGTAGCTGACCCGTAATCAGCAATCGGGTTGCATTTCCACCTCCATCCACAGGTTGACCCTGTGGGTAGACTTGAAGATTCCTTCCTTTGAGATTCTCTTTGCCCTTTAAACCTGGGGTGGGATTTCTGGTGGGCAGGTTCTATGGCTCCTGAGCTATATATTAGAAGGGTTTATGGGTGAGTGATTCTCCTATCAGCCTTCCGGTTATGGCAGTGCCCTGTGTAATTTCCTTCAGGGCTTCCCTCTCAGACAACCAGGGTGTTGGTCTTCCTTCTGCCTTGCACCAACACTATCTCCCTCCATTCAGTGCCCCAGTCGTGCTGGCTAGGATCTCTACTGTCTTCAGAACAACTCCTGAGAGGCTTGTTCTTCCAGTGGTTCCATCTCTTGTGCTGCATTTCCACCCAAGACTGGGAGTCTGGAATCCACAATGCAGCTCTGAACCCTATACCTTTGGCTACCCTTGTGGTGGTGGTTGCTGCAGCTGTGTCTGAAGAATTCGTGATTTCTAGTTGTTCTGTGAAGAGATCAACAAGCCCTATCAGGTTGCTGTCTTTACTGCCTCTCTGATCTTTCATTCAATTTAATTTATTTTTTTAATATCTCCGTCACCACTTCCTAGAGTAACAGTTTCAAAGGGTGGTCCTTGGACCAGCAAATTGAACATGCAAATTCCCAAGTTTTATCTCAGATCTACTGAATCCAAAACTCCAGGAGTGGACCCAGCAATCTGTGTTTTAACAAGCCTTGCAGGTGAATCTGAAGAACAGTACATTTTGAGTACCATTTAAACTGCGAGCATAGTGGAGACAGAGGCAAAAAGCTTATTTGTTTAAAAACTCTTCTTACATAGCTAGCTATAGCAGATGGTAGGTATTCAAGCTACTTTTTTAATGAATGAATTATGGCAAGATGGAATACAATGCATTCAAAATTGGCAAACATTAGAGAAGCTATGAACATGCAAGTAACTTCCAAGTTGCACTTTCATCCAAAAACGTTTCCCTAAGCAAGTAGATTTTTCTTTAAGATATTAACATTCAAAGATCATAAATTATCAATTTGTCAATCCTTCCTGTGTGTCAAAGGAGAAATCTCTCAGAAGCATGTTTATATTGTTGCTGATATTCTCAAAATGTTAATCTAGTTTATTTTTTTCTTTAGAAGTAATAATTTGGAAGTAATATTTGAATATTTTTATGCAGACAATGTACTGTAATCTAATTCTTTCAAATGTTAAAATTAAGACTTTGGCTAAACTGATAACTTTCAACTAACACCTATATATCACATGCAATATTGTTTGTTACATGCTCCTGGCATTTTGTGTGTGAATAGTAAGGTTCTATAAAACTGACCTATTATTATGTGAATTTATTAATATAGATAAATAATATATAGATAAATGGAACCGCTAAAATAATAGATGCTATTAAACTGCAACAAATTATTGAAAAGTACATTTAATCTCTTAGAGTACATGAATCCCAACTATGAAAATAATGTCCTACTATATTAGATGTTAACAAGGGTTAAGTATTCTTATTCCCCACTATTATCTATCATGTATTTTTGTAACATGAACCTACTTAAGCAGACTCCTGCAATTTTAACGTATTACTTATAAATATGTCTTTTGGGAGGAGAACTATCAGAATAATCAAAAAAACTTAAATGATGTTATAATGTAACTTATTTATAATGTCATCTATTGAAAGTATATGCTTTTCAGGAGCTGAAAATAAGCCTTGGAAGATTAAAAACAGCTAGCAATTATGTAGGAGAATCATACATCATAGTTCTCATGCAGATAAAATAAAAAACAGATGTTTGTGGGTGAAGAATTTAATTGTATGCACATATCCTGTGGTTTCACTTACAATGACTTATTTTTTTAAAGAAAAGGTGCAGGCAGAAATGAAGGCAAGTAGACTGGCAGGCATAAAGGAAGAGAAGAAACAATTTGCTAATTTTCTTTAGTTATTCATTTTGATTGTTCCCCTGGGCCCTGGGTCTTGAACACAGGTACTTGTTACATATGTGGACTATGTTCAGTGGTCTTATTTGCTAGGCCACCAGAGCATGCCTTACTGTGGCTTTTAATGGGGGATATTTAAAACAGACAGTTTTATACATACACATGAACATCATAATCCTCTTAAAGCAATAAAACCTTTATGTATTTAAAAGTAATTTCATATTCAATTTATTTCATCCTCACAATGTCTCATAAAGTAATAACAGCAGATATTATTCACATTATACAGATAAAGAAAACAAGACCATTATAACTAAAGTGACAGTGCTAGAATTAGAACCTACATTGCCTGAATGTAGGCAAATGATCATTCCATTTCCTTATGCTTCTCCCACAACTGTTCTGAGACAATTTCATTCACAAAACTTATGCAGATTTAGTACTGTTTGCCAGACACAATGCTTGGGTATATTTTGATGTGACTTGAAGGACTGAAAGTTTTTGGAAAACTGGTAAGTAAAAAAAAGCAAGTCTATTTTGTGGTGATAATATAATAAAAATAGATGTAGTTCAAGCCAAAGCATATTGAAGAATAGGTAAAGAGTATAATTAATTTTGATGAGGAGTAAGCAATGATATTGGAGAGGTGATTAGGATCAGTTTTAATGAATATCTTAATGTGAACTAGAGTTTGAATTTTATTCTGTAGATAACAAAATCCAAGGAAGATCTTTTGAAGTGAGGACTCACTCTGAAATAGGAATTTTAAGCAGATTTGCCTGGAAGCTGTAGGTAACTCTATTGCAGCAGAGCAGTAGATATGGAGATTATCTGGAGTTTTGGTTCTGATTAGACATTGCTACAATCAAAGCTTGAAGAGATAATGCTTGTGTTAGAATATCAGCAGTAGAAAAGACTGCTATGTACCTTACTCATCAGTATGTATGTGTGGAATGTGCTGACTCTCTTTTGTTTATAAGATCCTTGCTAATTCAAATTTAAACTTTTTTAAAATTTCCATATATTTTCCATAAAGCTTGGAAAATACAATGCTTTGTTTATAGTGAGTGCCTGAAAAATATTGTTAATTGACCTTCCGTATAAAATGTTTGTAATTTTTAAAGGAGATGACGTTGTAATGACATTTATCTTTATAACTTTAAGATTGAATTTAGTGGTTGTTATTAAAATGCCATTTTTAATTAGAACTTTAAGTGATTTTTCCTTATTTTATTAATGTAATTAGTCTTCAATTTTATATATATATGTATAGTGTCATATATACATATATATACATATACATATATATATATATGACATTACAACTACCACAGTACTGCGGTACTGTAGACTGGTGCTTCACAGCTTCAACAAGGGTAAGTCTTCTCTTCCTGGCTGATAATTCTACAAAGATCATTTTCCCACAGTAGATTAGATTAAACTGGTTCATTATTATAACATTGTAAGGCAGTAGCCTTCATCCTTGATGAGTTCCACAATTATCTTAGGAAACCCCTTACCTAATTTTAGTGTTGTACAGATTCATGACTAAGACAAAGGTATAATTGGAAGTACTTTCACCATGCTTAATCTTTAACTTCTTGATCATTTGCAGTATCCAAAACAAGCTTAAATAAAAGTAAACCAAAATCAAACTTAAATTCATCATTTCTACAAAAAGATGAAGTTACTATATACCAGATAACTCAACTGAGCTCTATATTGTGCGTTCACTCAATTGCCTTGATGTCCAAATACTGTCCAAAGCTAAATTCAGTCTTCACCCTGAATATTTTATCCTCCTTTCTGTGTTTCTTTCTCAGAAAAAGTGATATGATATGGGGATCCAAACTGAAATATGGAAGTCATAATTAATTTATTATTCAAATTAACGGTAAATTTATCCAATATATTTTATCTTTAATCCTCTTATATTTGTTCTCTCTCCTTTATCCTCACTGCAAATACCCTAAAATTACTTCAATATTCTAATAGGCAACAACTTAAAACCTTTAATGCATTTCAATTGCCTCTATATATGATCCCTCCCTTTACTGGGGTATAATCTAGAAATAATACATTTTGCAATATAGTTTTTGATGATTTTTGGAAATTGTATGCAGTAATAATACTCAAATCAAGATATAGAGCACTTCTTATTCCCACTTCAGTCTCTTTCCCCGAATCTCAGTCCCAGTCAACCACTGATTTGCTCTCCATGACTTATGTTTTGTCTAGGAATCATCAATCTATAGCTTTCTCTGTGTAAGTTTTTTCACTCAGTGTAATTGTTTTGAGATGTACCAGTGTTGTTGCCTGCATCAACAGTTCATTAAATTTTTCTGTATGGATGCACCAAAAATTTTTATCCATTTACTAGTTGATGAGGATTCATTCTCAGATGCATTTTGCTATTATGAATAACGGTGATATGAATTTATCCTGTTAAACTCACAAATGTTTGGGCACATGTTTTCATTTCCATTGAGTAGAATCTTGCTCAGTTATATGGTAAGCATATGCAGCCTTAGAAGAAAAATTGACAAATTGCTTAAAGTAGTTCAGCTAATTTGCATTCTTACTAGCAATGTAAGAGTCCAATGTACTATACTGGATTATTATTTCTTTTTAAATATTTAATTAAATTCACAAGTGAAGGTATCTGAGTCTGGCATTTTGATTTATATAAGGCTTTAAAGTCATATTTAAATTATCTAACATACAACTATTCATGTTTTCTCTTTTAACTTAGATCAGTTTTTATAATTTTAAGTTCTTTATTCATCTAACATTTTTATGACTCTTCAATTTTCATTTTTCACACCACATTTTCCTCACAAGACTAAGTTTTAATTGTCATACATGTGCGTGTGTCACATTGTAGTTTGCTTGAACATGCCTTACTGCTTCAGACATGCTTTAAATAAATTTATTGGTATGTTTGGAATATTGTTCCCTGAGATTTACATAGTTCATTGTAAATTCTTTAGTATTCATCTAATGAAATCCCCCCTTTCAAGGAAAGTTTTCGTAGTTTCACTTGATATTTACTTTTGCCAGAAAACTTGCCATGCCTCATTGACAGTTTTCTTAAGTGTTTTTCCTTTGTTCACATTGAGTACCATACCTACAATGCTTCTTGTATGTGGTAATTTTCTTTTTTTTTCTTGTTAGGCTTAGGTTACTGAGGTGAGAGACCTTGAGTTTTACTTCTATGTTTTTCACGTCAAGCATATTGAAAATGTTCAAAATCAATAGACTGAAAGAAGGCAAGGAGGGTGTGAGGGGAAGAAAAGAAAGGAGGAAGAAGAAAAGAAGAAAAAACAAGGGAGGATAAGAAGAGAAATGGGCAGGGATAAAGATGTTTCCAGTACAGATCACCTTTAATAAATATATTAAGAGGGAAAAAGATGGACATATATGAAATCAGGCAGTCAGGCAGGAAGAGAGAGGAGGAAGAAACATTTTTAAATTGTTTTGATTGCTTTACCTGGACCCAAGTCATAAACCCAAGTTCTTAGGCTTTGCATGGTCTACACCCCACCTACAGACTTAGAACCTGAATTGTGGGGGCATGCTAGGGGGCATCATTGATAAAATTAACCAGGAGAGGAAAGAAGAAAGTCTGTGCTTCCAGAAGAAGCCTAGATCTGACTTATATCTAACACTTATAACAGAAGCTGGAAAGCTAAGTCTTTAAAAAGAAGGAATTCAGGGAGATATTGTATTGGATAGTAATTATATAACCCCTGGAAGTCATTCAGTCTAAGTTAGTATTGCCAACACCAAAAATGACAGAATCTATAAAATGACCTGTTTCCATCTGTATGGCTACAGTAATAGTCCTTTCTCACATAGGTCTTATTGCTCTCAAGAATAATGACATCATCAGAAGAAAAATACATACATTACTTGAAAATATAGCTGAAATATTATATGCCTTACTTTTACCTAGATTTATACTACTAGTCATTGTGCTGCTGTCCAGTTGTACTTTATGCCCTCAATTTTTCTTTATTCCTTATGCTCACACTCAGATTGCAAATGTTTTATCGCTTCTCGGTATAGTCAAATAGACACGTTCTTTAAACCTCATGTTCTACTATTTAAGAATAAAATTAGCATAGACCAAACCAAATTTCTACTTGGCAAAGTATTATTGAAAAAAATATTGTCTGTTTGCTTTTTTGCCGGATATATCTACTTGGGATCTGTGTCTACAAAGTGTGCTCTGGTGCCTTTCTCAATACCACCTCTTCAAGTAGGACATAATCCTTTATTCTGACATGAGGAAATTGCATTCATTCTAAAGGGTATAGCAGTTGGTGGCACTTTCTGGTAGGATAGTGGTTTGGCCTACTACCTCCAGCAGAGTATGCAGTCCATATATCCCAAATACCCAGATTTGTGTCCTGTGGTGGGGAAGGGGAGGACCACGATGAAAACCAAAATAGAAATGCTTCTTCCACCTCTCTCTTTATGCTTGCCTACTTGCCTTTATTCCTGCCTGCACTTTTCCTTTAAAAAAAGAGTATAGTAGAATAAAACCTCAAATTGAGGTTTTACATGAAATTTAGATAACTCTATAAATCTCTAGTAATTCAGTTAAGCATCTTTTATGGAAGTGTGTTCAAAAACACAATCTTCTTCAGAAGTAGCTACACAATCTCTCTCAGTTGCCCTAACATTTTAAATTTAAAAATTTAAATTTTTAAATATGTACCACTGATGTGAAGACTGCCTGAACCATTATCATTATTATTTTGTTCAGTTAAGCTTATAATCATACATTGAAAGAGTCACCAGCCAATATAGCTCATATTGGCAAGACTTTTGCTTGATCATGCAGATATATCTATTTTTGAGATTTTCAGTGTGTCTTCTTTTGTCTACATGCATGGACAGGCATTGAGAGCCATACACAGGCATACTGCATATCTTAAACTTGAAATGTGCATTTAAATATTAAAGCAAAAATCAAGTGCTGCGTGTAGAAGTTTTGTATTATTTATTAAATATGTATATCTAATCAGGTTCAGAATCTATTTCAGTATTGTCTAATGCTGCAGAAATGTGCTATTACATAGAGTCAGAGATTTAATCTCCGATACTTAAAATTATTTCTTATGAAAATACATATGAAATTGATGAGGATATGTATACCTTGAAACCTTTCAGGACAGAATGCACAATAAAGATTCCATGGTAGCATGATCTAATACAAATTGTTGATCACCTAAAAAGTGGGAAATATATCTTACTCTCCTATGCCATATTTGTTTTATGAAAGTAAATGACCAATGGTGGATACAGGCACGGAAAATTTATGCAAAAAATTTAAAAAATGTGTTCATTTTATATTGCAATTTCATCAATGTATAAAGATTTGAAAGGTAAGATTGGGATGAGATACTCAAAAACATTGCTTTTCCCTTGTCATTTTACTTACACTCCTTTAGGAATTGGTAAATATTTTCTTTTATTAATAAAGCAATTAAACATAAGTTTAAACCTATTTTCATTTCAAAATTCAGTGTCACAATTGTCTAATAAATCCTTTACTTTGAAATATAAAAGATATAGGTAATGATTAAGGTAGATAATCAAGGAGGTAGAGGAAGCTGACCGGAAGACTTCTCATGAACTAAACTGAACTAAACTTATTCTTTCTTTATTTAGAATATTTTTTTTAGTAGCTAAAGAAAAACACTCCTATCGTGAAACAAGAAAGCACATAAACAAATTACCTAATACTTATTTCATGACTAATATCTTATAATTATTTTTAAAATAATTTTAATGAAGTAACATTGCATCGTAATACATGTTTCAAGTGTACATTATTGAAGTCAACGTAAGTATACACCATGTTAAGTTTACCAATAACAATCCAGTTTTTATATTAGCTGGAGAGATAAGTGATAAATGTATTTGTTCAACAGACACCAGATATTTCATTTTTATCTGAAAATGAGAGTCATTGGTTTGCTGATATAACATCCTGGGCTCTAGCTAGTAAGAAACTGTTTTCATTATAATCATTCATTTAATGAGTGAAATAAGGATTTATGAATACTGATGCCAACTTTACTTCTTTAATAGATTTGGCATTTGCGATTAATTTTTTTCTTTATAAATTTTAATAGCTAAAAGAATTCTGTGCTGTTTTGTGAGTTGCAGTAAATTAGAACAAATTGTTACCTATGTTCAATTGCAATTGGAGGTGGGTGTTTTAAAATAACAAACAATGGCTATGATTTAAATAATAGTTGGCAAGTGATAAGTTCAGAGTTGTAGTTGAATTGCATGTGACTTTTACCATAAAGGGACTATGAAGGAGCTTTAACTTTGAAGAGACTGATTTATAAATTAATTTTAGGTGATGCTCTTAACCTTTTCCTTAATACCTTAGAGCTCAGGTCATTCACATTCAATATTGAATTTAAGTACTATAAGACAGAGACAAATAAAATAATATATTATTTCATTGAAGGGAGTAGGCCATGTATTATAAAAGAGATATGGTAAATTAATTAATTAAAATTATATCTGATTCTGACTAATATATTAACAATGTATATTAACATGTTTTGCTCTAACTTTACAAAAGGATATGTTTTACTTTTCAATTTATGATAATAGTTCTATTTATATATTTGCATATTTTTATTGAATTAACTTTGTAATATAGTATATGCTTCAGGTGTGCACTATTTATAAATATACATCTGCATATACTACTTTAAGTTTATCACTAAAATTTCTATTTTATCCTCTCACATTTTACCCAGTATTCCTATTCCCATTCCACCATCCCTTTTGGTAAACACTAATTTGTTCTTACAGAATAAAAGTCTATTTTTTAAAGGAAAGGTGCTAGCAAGAATGAAGGCAAGCAGAGACAGGCAGGTAGGAAGAGAGCGGAGGAAGAGCATTTTATTTTATTTTATTTATTATTTTGTTGTTTACTTTGGTTGTTACTGCCAGCCCCAGGATGCAAACCCAGGTCCTTGGGATGTATGTGGACTGCATCGGCGAAAGGAGGCTGACATAACTGCTATTGAACCAGGACACCCTTAAAAATGTTTTGTTTTTGTTTTTTTGAAGAAAAGCTGCAGGCAAGAATGACTGTAGAGTAGACAAGCAGACAGGGGGAGAGAGGAGGAAGAGGCATTTTATTGTATTTAATTTTATTTTTAGTTGTTCACACTGGTTGTTTCCCACTGGACTTGAAACTTGAACAAAGGTGTATGTAGCCTGAGCTCCTTCTGAGGCAAATGACTTACCTGCTACTCTACCAGGCCAAACTGCCAAAGTTTATTTTTGTATTCAGTTAATTTATTTGTTCTATGTCTTTATGTACCACGTATGAATGAAATCATATGGTGTTCTCTTTGTCTTTCTGATTTTTCTTTTTTGGATCAGATAGTAGTTTTGTTTATAATATTCTTGTATTTATTAATGTCTTATTTGTTTGTAGTACTATTTAAGTTTCATGACAATAGATTCAAAGCTCCATTAATGTATATGTTATACCACACTCAGAAGCAGGACTCTAGTGCCATTCACTTCTATCATCTTTACCTGCTCTACCCCATTTTCACTTTCCCACCTACCTGCTTTGGTAACTGCAGTCTTGGCTTCAGAATCTGAGATAATTTTGTTAGTTCATTCATTTTATTTCTTTATATTCCACAATGAATAAAATCATTTGCTATTTTTTCTTTTTTTCTAACTAATTTCACTTAACATACAGAAACACAAATCTGAAAAGATATATGCACTACTGTGCTCATAACAGCACAATCCACAATAACCAAAATACAGAATAAACTTAAATAACTGTCAGCAGATGACTGGCTAAAGAGGAGGCAGTACTTCTACTTAGCTATTAAGAAAATCTTGCCTTGTGCAATAACTTCAATTGAACTCATTTGACTCATTGCAATATGCTATCTAGATCCATGCATGTTGCGGCAATTGGCAGGATTTTATCCTCTTTTAACTAAATTATACTCCTTTGTACACAGATACCATAACTTTTTTATCCAATCATCTGTTGATGGGCACCTTATTTCTAATGTAGACATTTTTTATCTTAAAACATTTGATGATTATTTTACAAAAACAAAATTGAAACTTATGCCACTTGTTGACACAATTTACTTTGAGCATTAATATATTAGTTATATTCAAGAAAAATTGATCTTTTGCTATATCTCAAGTGCTCTAATGAATGTAATCTTTAATTTTGATGAAATAATACACCAAATGAGTAACAGTTGCAGCTATATTTATTTTCTGAAATTTTCTAAGTTTTGAATAAATTTGTTCTCAATGTGTGTATAGGAACAGGAAAGAATGCAGAAGGAAGTAGGAATATAGATGATGTTTATCTGGTTTTTAAAAGTATTCTACTGTAATTAGTTCTATAAAATTTTTATTTTTAAAGGAAAGGTGCCAGTAGGAACGAAGGTGACCAGAGGCAGGAAGAGAGAGGAAGAAGTACACTTTATTTAAATTAGCTGTTCATCTTGGTTGTTTCCTCCCACCCCAGGATGACAACCAGGGTCCTTGGGAGTTCCATTGCCCTCCACCACCATCATATTAACTCCATCCTCTATTACCTTACCCTTCTTTGATAACCACAGTCTTGAATAATGTGGACTTTGCTGTGATTTTTCTGCTCATTTATTTTGTTTCTTTGTATATAAAAGTAGAACATAATTCTCTTTTCCTTTCTACTTCATTTTGCTTGCCATTTTCACATCAGTTCCTTTCAAGTTGTTGAAAAAGGCACAATTTCATATTTTTAAATCACTGCATAGAAATTGCAATGAGTATATATTTACTATAACTTTATCCAGTCATCTGTCCTTAGGCACTTAGGCTATTTCCAAGTTTTGGCTATTATGGATTGTGCTGTTATAAATCTTTTCATAGCAAATGGAACTAAAAACCAAACAAATGGGATTACATCAAACTGAAAAAGTTTCTGCACAGTGAAAGAAACTGTCATCAAAATAAAATTACACCTTAATGAATGGGAGAAGATAGTTATACATCATACATATGACACTGGGATCAATTTCCAAATCTATAAGGATCTCATAAAACTTAAAATTTGAAAATCAATAATCTAATTAAAAATAGACAAATATTAATAGATACTTCTCTTTGGAGGACATATAGACAGTCACCAGACAGATGAAAAGATGTTCCACTTCTCTTACCATTAGGAAAATGCAAAGTAAAATAATAATGAGAAACCACCTTGACCTAGTGAAAATGTTTA
>RJWH01007396.1:0-40772 GCA_004363575.1 Solenodon paradoxus | reverse complement strand
TGTGGCCCCCAGGCGTGTAGCTGTCACCCTCCTTCCTTCAGCAACCCCGCTCTTTGAAGGTCAGCTGTGGTCTCTAGCGAAGTTTCTGAGCTGGTCAGCGCTGTTCCTTCTGCCCCGTGTGCCCTTGCTTGCATCTTTATCTGGTGACTATCTTCTCATCTGGTAGTTCCCATTACAGATGTTTGCTTGGAAAACCCTGCACAACTACCAACCTGGGTAGGTCTTGGTCTTTTGTGCACACTTCTGTCCCGTGCTTGCCTGTGCCATGACCATAATGGTTGTGATAATAGTAGGAATAGTACTAGGTGGTTGAGCACTGTTGGCTGAGTCATCAGCAGTGTCATCATGTCAGTGTCCATGCACTACTGTAGCACCTTTGTTCTCAGGGGACTCGGAGAGAGATTTTCATTTCGATGCTAGACTTGAGGAAATCAAAGCACAGAGAAGTTAAGTGAGTTAGCCAAGGTCACACAGCTAACACAAAGCAGAACTTTCTGAACCTGACCTCGTCCCCCTGGAGCCTGTGCTGTTTAGCTCAGTGCTGTAGGCCAGCGGGCCTCATGCTTGATTGTGCACAGAATCACCTGGAAGCTTGTGAAACCACAGATTGCTGCCCCCTCTCAAAGCTCCCGAGTCATTCGGTCTGGGTGGGAGATTTTGCATCTCTAATAGGCCTAGTAGGTGATGTTGATTCTGCTGGACCTGGGACCACACTTTGAGAACCCCTGCTCCAGGCTGCTAATCACTTTACTGAAATCATCTCTGCTCATCTCTTGCAAAAATGGAGCTTCCTTCTGGCAGGAGCTGGTTGGTTGGTTGTTTATGTCCACATTCCCGGCATCTGGCAAAGTAGCTCTGCCAGGTGGTGGGCCCTCAATAACTGTTTGAATGAATGAGGAAATGGTTCCGGGCCCTTGTTTCAGTGTGTTTTTTCCCTGAAGGAAATTTCTCTGTATTTCAAGAAATTTCAGGTTTTATCAGTCACATATTTGATTGGCATGTAAGGGGCATGTTCTCAGAGGTTTTGTAAGATTGCCAATTGCATGCTTTAAAACTGCTTTGAAGCCAGAAGTCACATCCATCGTATTTGACTCACTGTTCTTTATTGGCACACTCCCTTCCCGCCAGTTCCTACCCTCATTGTGTGCAAGGAGGCTCTTCGGCCTTGGAGCAGATTGGAGCATTTCTTTCCTAAAAGAGCACCTTCCTTGATGTAAAGTGACTCCATGGTCAATGAAATGGCTTAGAGAAATCGGGTGCATTTCCTTTCCAGTATGAAAGCGTCTTTAAATGCCTTTATGACATTGGGCAGTCAGGTAGGAGGCTGGGCCCCCTCTCGCAGCCAGCTCTCGGCAGCAACCAGGCATCGGTGAGAAACACACTTCTGATGGCTTACGAACTTTCTAGCAGTGAAACGTTGCTTATTGGCATTTTCTTTTCTTTTTTTAAATTGATTTTATTGAAGGAATATTGCTTTAGATGTTAAATAGATTTAAGGTATACATCATAGTAAATTAACATCAGTATATAATGCGGTTAAGTTCACCACTACTTCATTTTTTTTACTAAACAGATAACCCCCTTTACTATGTTTGTCCCCCCCTCCCCTTCCTACAACCACTGAATTGTTTTTTGGGTTTTTTTGGCTGAAACTCTATTGTTGTTTAATTTAGTTAATTTGTTTGATATCTCTATACACCATATATGAGTGATATCATACAATGTTTGTCTCCTTCTGGTTGATCTCACTAAGCATAATTCCCTCCAGGTCCATTCATGTTGCTACAAAGAGAAGGATTTCACTTTTATTTTTAAGGAATAATGACAAGTAGGCAGGCAGGAGGAGAGAGGAGGAAGCAGCATTTATTTTATTTTTATTTGGTTATTCAACCTAGGGGTAATTAGATTGGCCTGCACTCCTTTGGAGGAGTTTAACCCAACTGCTCCTCCAGCAGGTTGTGCCAGGATTTCACTTTTGATAGCTGCGTAGTATTCCATTGTGCATATATACCAAATTTTCTTTATCCACTCATCTGTCAATGGGTATTTAGGTTGTTTCCAGACCTTAGCTGTTGTAAATAACATTTCAGTGAATATGCGGATGCATATATCTCTGCGAGTAATGGTTGATATGTTTTTAGGATAAATACCTAGTAGAGGAATAACTGGTTCATACAAGGTTTCCATTTACAATTTTTTTAGGAATCTCCATGCTGTTTCCCATAATGGTTGCATTATTTTACACTCCCACCAACAGTGTATAAGAGTTCCCTCTTCTCTGCATCTTCTCCAAGACTTGTTTTTTCCATTCTTTTGGATAATAGCCATTCTCACAGGTGTGAGGTGGTATCTCGTTGTTTTGATTTGCATTTCCCTCATGACAAGAGGCAGAACATCCTGTCATGTGCCTGTTGACCAGTTGTGTCTCTTTTTTAGAGAAGTGTCTAGTATAATCATCTACTTATTTTTGATTTGATTATTAATTTTGTTGTTGTTGAGTGTTACGGGTTCTTTATACATTTTGGATATTAACTCCTTGTCAGATGTATGATGTGCAAATATCCTCTCCCATTCAGAAGGATGGCTCTCTGTTTTGATAAGAGTTTCTTTTGCTGTGCAAAAAGTTTTTAGTTTGACATAATTTCATTTGTTTATTTTAGATTTTGTTTCCCTTGCTGTTAGAATCGAGTTCCCAAAGACATCTCTTAGGTCAATGTCCAGTAGTATTTTATCCATGTTTTCTTCTATGTATTTTATGGTGTCTAGTCTTACTTCTAAGTCTTTAATTCACTTTGAATTAATTTTTGTGTATGATGTTAGGTATTTTCTTATATGTTGCTTTTCTTTTGACATAGGAACTAAAATATTTTTTTATTATATAGGATTTAAAAGAACTTATTGAAACCACTAACAGACAGGTTAACCAAATTTGTGCCATCGCTTCAAATATGCAACGCTCTTGGCAGAAAGTACAGTCGCTCAACTGTGTAAGTGTTATAAAAAACATTTTGACTACTTTGATAAACCTCTAATTCCTAAAGATTCCAATCAGTTAGAAGTGAGAGAGAACTAATAATATGAGAGATTAGCAAGGCTGATCTATATTTACTTTAGCAGCAGATGGGAGACTAAAACTGTTGGAAGATTGCTGAAGCTTAGGTTTGAGAAGTTATGATAATTGAATATTTTTTCACTTATAGCCGTGATGTATAAAATACTACAAAAATGTAAGGTTGAAGAGGAATGAAATCTTAAAATAACGATTTAGTGTATCCTTTTGTTAAACAGTAATTGATAACAAATAGATTTTGGGATAACCGTGTTGTGTGCTCCATTATTATTCAAAATATTCGCCTACTTCCCCTGATGGAAAATCTTATTTCTCACCTTATTCACGTCAAGCTTAGCCGTATAACGTTCATTGCCCTGCCCTGAGAAGGAATTGGGTACCCCACCCTGTTGCATTAAGGAGATGGCGTGGACATAAGCTAGCACAGGTGCAATCAAGCCCCAAGGATGTGTAGAATGAATGAATCCTTTACTGGAAAGTGATGAAATATGTAAGGAAAATAGGTGTTAATGCTTTTTAGTGATTTATAATTTCATTTGCTAGGCACGTTTGATGTTTGTTGGACTCGTGTTATTTTAGACGCTATCTGGATTGACACGCAATTATTTTGATTGTATATACCCCATGGGAAAATGAAAGTTCAGGATTGTAGACAAGAGTTTAACCCATTGTGTTCTCTTACCCCGGACAGGGAAATTATAGCCCGCCTTTACCCTTGGAAAGACAGAAAAGCCAAGCCTGGATTAAGCCTGTCCCGACATCTCTTCAGTCGCCAGCGCCCCCTGAACTACAGCAACCGGTCTGCAGGGAGAGCCCACTGCTTTGCAAAATTGCCATATTTCACGCCCGATAATCCATTTTATGATCTTGCTTCTTTATCACATTTTTTTTTGTGAAAGTGATGAAAATACCAATAGTGTTATTTCATCTTCACAGGCCTCTCTAGTGATACCTACAGTGGTTCAACACAAAGAAGAGGCTGCTTTGGCCAGCACGTCTAAGATGAATCATCTACCTTTCCTGGACATCAGCAGCACGGCTCCAAATGACTCCTTATCATCTTACTGCATCCCTACTGATTTTGGTGAGTTTGGCATGTCATCTGTTATAAACAGCATCTTTTATTTAATCGAGATTTAAAAGCATCCTTTGTGCACACTAGTGATAGCTATTTTTTAATTAAAGCGTTTACATTGAGATAGTTGTAGAGTCACGTGTCGTTGTAAGAAATAATGCAGAATGATATCTTACCCAATTTTCCCTAATGACGTCATCTTAAAAAACCAAAGTAAAATACCACAACTGGGATATTGACATCGATATGATCCACATGTCTTATTCAGTGGGCCTGTTTGACTTGGATTCATTGTGTGTCTGTAAATGAATTCTCTGCAATTTTTTTCATACGAGAAGGTTGGTTTGTCCACCACGGCGGCCAAGGTCCAGAACATTCCAGCACCACAAAGATCACTGGTGTAACTCATGTTGCCCTTCTACAACCATACCCATCACCCTTTGGGGGCCCTTGCCCTCCCCATCCCTAACTTTTGACTACCAGTGATTAGTCTCCTCCAGAATATTGTCACTTCAATATTGGTATATAGTTGAATGCACATGGTATGTGACATTCGGCTAGGCTTTCTTTTCGTTTTAGTTAACAAGTCCCTGGGCATTAAACCAAGTTGTTGTATGTTTCACTAGCTACTTCCTTTTTATCTATGGTATAAAAATACCATACTTTAACTGTTCATCCACTGAAGAAAATTTTGTTTCTCTTTTATCAGTTTTTAACTTTAGGAGTAAGGCTGATATTAATTTAATATTCATGTACAGGTTTCTATATAAATAGAAGATTTCATTTCTTTAGCACAATACCCAAGAGTGCAATTTTACTGGCTATATGTTCATTTAATGCTTAGTTTTATGGGAAACTATCTATATTCCAGTGTAGCTACCAGCAAGGGAGGAGTGATCTAGTTTCTGTGCATCCATATTCTGCTCTTTTCATTGTTCTTTCTTCATTCTAATGCTTCATGGTTTTTTTTTTATCATATCCTTTTCTGATAGAAGATTCAGTCTATTGGGACAAATTCTTTTAGTTATCCTTTGTGCAAGAATGCATTTTCCCTTCTTTCCTGCAATACAGTTTCGCCCAGTATAGTTTGTGGATGAGATTCCTTGTGTTACCATCTTTGAAAACATTTTCTTTATAGAAATGGCAGAAAAATCAGGATCCAGTGTTGCAAATAACATTGAGTCAGTATATTGCCCAACGTTTTTGGGAAATGATAGTGGCCACGATAATGTCTCATCTGCCCCCATCCTTCCCAATTTTGATGAGTTTGAAACGACACTGTTTAATTTAGAATCACTAACATCCTTTGTGCAGGTCAGTGGTAGCTCTTCTTTTAATTCAGCTTTTAATTTGGAGATAATTATATAGTCACATCATTGCAAGAAATTCTACAGACATTCCATTCGTGCTTTACCCATGTTCCCCAACTCTAACAACTTGTAAAACTAGTAAAACATCACAATCAGGATGCTGACATTGATGAAATCCACTTTTTGTGTATGTAAGTCTACGTGAGTGTATTTAGTTCTATACCATTTTATTCCATGAGTCACTTCCATCATCACCAAAAGGACCCCCGCCCCTTGGTGCCCGTTTTTGACATTTTAATTTCTTTTGAATACAGATCACTTTTTGCAAGCTAGGAAACAAAATTAAACGAAAGCAGTCTAGTGCTTAAGGATCCTGGCTGAGCCTTGTTGTCTCCATGGTGATATGATAGTATGAGGCACTACAACACAGTTATAAACTTCAAATAACTTCCTATCTCTATTTTTACTTAGGAAATAGTTAAAAGTTCAGCACTTAAAAGCATTATATACAGAGCCTCTTATCTACAAAGAACGGAATGACCCAAATTTTATGCCAATCAATTTATTGGTGAAACAGATTAGAGCTGGACAAAGATTGATGAACAAGACAGTATTTAAATTTTGAAAACATGTTCTGAGGTTTTCAAAATTCCTGGTTCTATTAATAAGAAAGCAAGTCAAAAAACATTACAGATGCACCGGCATTGTTATTTGATTTTGCCAGTCTTACACTGGAACAAGAAGTTGGAGATGAGTGTAGGGGATAAGATACTTAGATATTTTCAAAATTTCTTAGCAATAAGAAATTTGAAATACTTCATTCTTTAATTTGCCACAATAATAAAATGACCAAGAGAACTTAAAAAAAAAAACAACCACCACAGCATAGCTACTCAACTCTAAAAAGACTGGTGGCAGCAACACTTTCTACTAAAAATGACCATCTTGTCTTCCCACGCAGTAGACATTGCTTCTCTTTTTCCATAATACATATTTATGTGGGAAAACTTGTCAGGGACTTGCCAGGAATAGAAAAATAAAACATGTCCTAACTGACTTATTATAAGCTCAGTGAGGGTCTTTAGGATGGACTCATAAAAGCTGGCCATTGTGTTCTGCGTCTGCAAATTGCAGAAATCCTTAGTCCTTAGCCATAGTTCCTGCTCATTGTCTTAAAGCGGGGCTCAGTCCCATCTGTGGCTCTTCTCAGGGCTGAGGTGGGTGCTGCTCATTGAAGTCTGTCATCATAGGAGTAACCCCTGTAGCCTTTGGATGCATAGTAGGCGATGCGCAGGTGGTAAAATCATGGATGCCGGCATGTTGCCCTCCCGTAACCACAACCACTCCCTATGGTTGCCCTGCCCTCCCCCTCTAGCCAGCGCTAACCCCTGGCAAGCAATGGACTGACTTCCCTTTTTCTAATTGTGCCACATGAATATTGTCACATAGGAATACAATACGAAGTAATCTTTCAAGCATCACTTCTTTTCTTTTAACTAAACACAATTTCCAATTTTTCTGTGTTTCAGTAGCTCTTTGCTTTTTATTGTTGAGTACTATTCCCTGGTATGGACATACAACTGTTCATCCACTGAAAGACATCTGGGCTATTTCCAGTTTTTGACACTTACATGTGTGTAAACCTCAGTTTACACATCTTTGAGATAAATGCCCAAGAGGACAACTCTGCGTCACACAGCAATTTCGTGTTTATCTTTCTAAGATACTGCTAAACTTTTCCCCAGAAGGTGCCATAGCATTTTACTTTGCACCAGTCGTGTATAAGTGATACATTTTCTCTATATACATGTTTTTTCTCTTTTCATTATTTTCTCTTTGCTTTTTAATGCTTAAAGATCCAATCTTTTTATCATATCCTTTTTGTTTGGATATTTTCCTTTAGTCTTTCTTTAAGGGTAAGTCTGCAAGAAACAAGTTCTTTCAGTTTTTCTTCATGTGAGTATGTCTTTATTTCCCATACATTAATGAAAGATAGTTTTGCTGTGTATAAAATTATTGTTGAGAGTTATTTTCTTAAGCACTCGAAAAATGTTCTTCTTGTAGCTATGACACAAATAGAGGAAAATGACCTGGAAAACAACCGTGAGGCAATGAGTTACCAGATACTTCCAGAAAATTATGATGCTTGTCCCTCTTCATCTGTAGACCTACCACCCAATTTAGGTGAGTTGCAAATGATGCAGTACAGGTAACAATGTTTAATGGAGATGTACCAGCATCCTTAATATAAGCTAGTGGTAACTCATTTTAATATTGAAATAATTTTAGATTCACATTTATTTCTAAGAAAGAATATAAAGAGATCCCTTTTACCCTTTACTCTTTACTCCCAATGAAAACACCTTGCAAAACTGTAGTAAAATATCACCAGCAGGGCATTGACATTGATAGAAAATACAAATGCTTTTGAGAAGCCTTAGTTTTACTTGTAATTTCTGTGTTTATTTTGTCTAATTTTATCACATAAATAGGTTTGATAACCACAGTCAAGAACATTTCCATCACCCACCATAGGATATGCCTCATCTTGCTCTTTTATAAACATACCCTCCATGCTCTAGTCTCCCTTTCCTTCTCCACTGCCTGTTTCCTAACCTCTGGAAAACTCCAGCCTATAGTTTTATAACTTCAAAAGTATTATATAAAGGGAATCTTACCAGATGTAACATTTGAAGGTTGTTGGTTTTTTTCCACTTAGTATAATTTCTTGAAGATTTGTCCAGGTTGTTAAATGTATGAATATTTCCTCCCTTTTTATTGCTGAATAGATTTCCGTGATTTCAATGTGCAGTAATTTTGTTTAACAGACATTCAGCCATTGAAAGACATGAGTTTTTTTTCTTCTTCCAATTTTTTGGTATTCAGGAGTAAGATTGCTATGAACATTCATGTAGTGATTTTTTTGTAATTAGATGATATTTTGTTTCTCTGTCATGAATTGCAGAAGTACAGTTGTTGGGTCTTAGGGGTAATAGCTTGTGTAGTTTTATAAGATATCGCCAAACAGTTTTCCAGAGACTGTACCATTTTACTTTCTCAACATCGATGCTTGGATGATCCAGTTTCTTCACGTCCACAATTCTGTTCTTGTCACTGTTCTCTTTTCTCTCCTGATGTTCCAGAATGCCTTCATTCATCAGATCCTTTCTGCTTGAAGATTTTTCTGTAGATTTTCTATCTAGGAAAGTCTTCTGGGGACATATATTTTCCTTTGTTTCAGAATGTCTGTTTTACCTTTTCCCTGAAGGATAGTTTTACTTTATATAGAATTGACAGTTGAGAATTATTTTCTCCTAGGAGCTGAAAAATACATACTTATCGAGATGCCAGACACCGACATGGGAAACAACTCTCAGACAGTGTATTACCCGGCTTTATTGGGAAATATCGATCACCCAAGTGCTGCCTCTTCATCTTGCTCCATCCCACCCAATTTTGGTGAGTTTGAAGTGATACATATTACAAATAGCAGTGTTTAATCTAGATCAGCCAACATTCTGAATACAAGCCAGTTGCAGCATTTTTTGAGTAAAGTTTATAATTTTGATGTACTTTAACATTCATATACAGCTGAAGGAAATAATAGAGATCTCATTTATGTTTTCCTGTGTTCCCCAGTGATAACATCTTGCAAAACTATTGTACAGTATCACAACTTGGATATTGACAATCCACAGAAATTATTGAGGTGCCCCCAGTTTTATTTGATTCTTGGTGTATGTGTTCATGTGTATACTTAGCACTGTGCAGTTTTATCACATTGGTAGATTTTCACATCCACCACCACAGTGAAAGTGATGATCATTTCCATCACTCAAGGATAGCCTTTTGATACCCACACTTATCTTCTCTTCCTCCAGGACCGTAACACCTGGCTACCATTGATCTTATCTCTTTTTTTTTTAATCATTTTTTCTCTTAAGATTGCTATATCAGTGTAAATATACACGACATCACCTTTTGCATGAACTTTATTCACTCAGTTTCCTGGGGACCCTACAGTTTGTCACATGTATCAATGGTTTAGTCCTACTATTACTGAACAGTATTCCATGTTATGGATGTCGAAATCTTGTTTAACCAGTCACTTGGTAAAGAACATGAGTCTTTCTTTCTTTCTGTCTTTCTTTCTTTCTTTCCTTTATTTCTTTCTTTCAGTTTTATGGCTATTAGGAATAAAGCAGATATAAATGTTCATTTAGGTATTTTTGTATAAATATTAGATCTCATTTCTCAATAGTTCCTCTCTGTTGATGAAGAGTTTTCCATAGTATACATATATAGTAGTTTTCAAAAAACTTTTCACCCATTGAAGGTTGTGTTTTTCTTTCCAGGTTTCAGGATACTATAAGTAAAGCTGTTCTGAGCATTTGTGTGCTGATTTTTATGTAAATACATGTTTTTATGTCTTTATAATGCATGCTAAGAATGCAATTGTGGAGTCTTACAATAATAACATGTTTAGTTTTATATGAAACTTACCATCAGCTTCCCAGAGAGAGGCTGTACCAGTCTATGTTCTCGTCAGCAATGTATGGATGATCCAGTTTCTCCACATCCACATTTCTGATCTTTCCATTGTTCTTCCTTTCTGACGCTTCACAATTCTTTCTTTCATCATATCTTTCCTGTTTGAAGATTTTCTTTTGCTAGATTTTAGGGGTATAACTCCTAAGAACAATTTTTAAAAATAATTCCTTTGTCTCAGAGTGTCTTATTTATTATTCTTTCCTGAAATCATGATCTCTCCTAATGCATAACTCATAGTTGAGAGTTCTTATCTCATAGCACTCGAACAAGTAATGCTTGTTGAAGTGCCAGGAAAAGCAGAAACCAGCCTGGGAGAGAGGCCTCATTCAAAGAATGACTTAAGTTTATTGGAAAATGACAATAATCCAAATTCTGCCTCTTCATCTGTCTCCATACTGCCCCACTTTGATGAGCTTGAAATGATACAGATTTCATGTCGCACTGTTTAAGACTCATCAACATCCTTATTGTAAACTAGTGGTTGCTCTTTTTTAAATGAAACTTTTGATCTCGTGGTAATTTGGGATATGCATGAAATGGTAAGAAGCGATACAGATCCTGTTTATGCTTTACCCACCAATAATAGCATCTTAGAAAACTGTAACATCACAACCAGGAGATTAACCTTGATGCAATTCAGAGATTTTATTGAGATTTCGCCAGTTTAAGTGTATTGATGTGTGTGTGTGTGTGTGTGTGTGTGTTGTGTGTGTTTAGTTCTCTCTGGTTTTATGACCTAAGTAGGTCCAGTGTTAACCGCCACAGTCAAGATAGAGGGCATTTCCATCACCATAAGGATGCTTCATCTGGCCTTTTTGTAACCACACCTACCTCAGCACAAGTCCCTGGGGATCAGTTTAACTTGTTGCATTTATCAGTTGTTTCTTCTTTTTATTGTTGAGCACTAGACCATATATGGATAGACCACAGTCTGTGTATTAGTTCACTGTTGAAGAACATTTGGATTTTCTCCAGATTTTCATATTCCAAGCGAAGTTTCTATGAGCATTCATGTACAGGAGTTTTTATTTCTCTTAGGTAAATTCCCAAGTGTGTAGATGTTTGCTGTATGCTAATTGCATGTTTAGTTTTATAAGAAACTTCCAGTTTTCCAGAGAGGTTGCACCATTTTTATTTACTACCAGCATTGTATCAGTAATTCCCTTTCTTTTCTCTCTCTTTCTTTCCTTTTGATGCTCCAAGATTTGCTCTTCCATCATTTCTTCCTGTTTGAAAGTTTTTCTTTAACTGTTCTTGAGTTTAAGTCAGCAAGTGATGAATAATTTTAGCTTTCCTTTGTGTGAACATGTGTTTATTTGCCCTTTATTCATTTTTTTTTTTTTTGAGGAAAGATGCAGGCAGGAATGAAGGAGTAGATAAGCAGGCAGGAAGAGAAAGAAGGAAGAAGTATTTTTATTTTTATTTTTTATGTAGTTGTTTATCTTGGTTGTTTCCCCAGCTCTGGGACATGAGTCTGGGTCATTGGGATAGATTTAGACTGTGCTCAGCTGCAGACAGCAGACCTAACTACTAAGCTAGCAAGACATGGCCTTTTTTTTTTTTTTTTTTTAGTTTGGATATTCAGGTCTTTTCTTCGGCTTTCTTGAGATATAATTGTCACATTATATATATTTATATATAGTGTACATTGTGATGGTTTGATATATATGCACATCATTAATTAACCACCGATTTAATTAACATGGCTGTCACACATATTTTATTCTATTAGCAAGTTTCACTCTACAATACAGAATTATCAACTATAGTCACAGTTATGCATTAGGTCCTCAGACCTTACTCATCTTGAGCATGAAAATTTGTACTCTCAGCAGCCTTTCCCTTTCCCACCCCCACTCCCTGCCCCAGCCAGGTAGTGTTTGTCTTTCCCTGTCTGGCTCATTTCACTTACTTACCATTATGTTCTCTGTTTTTATCCAAGTTACAAATTCCCTTCAGTCTAGAAGGGTGGTTTTACCTGCTACAGAATTCACGGTTGAGATCCAGGTTGCAATTTGTTGTCCTCAGTACTTGAAAGCATTTTATTTATAGAAACTTTGGTAAAACCTCAAATCCAGCTGGGAAAGACCCCTAAGACAAGTTATTCACTTTTCTTGGGAAACGACAGTAGATAAGACATTTCCTCATTATGTCTGCATTCCTCCCAATTTTGTTGAACTTGAAATGATATATTTAATCTAGATTCATCAACATTTTAGTACAAGATAGTGTTAGCTTTTGTAGTGAACGTTTTTATTTTCAGAAACATGTGGGTGCCATGCAGTTGTAATACACAAGACAGAGCGATCAGGAGTTCTTACCCAGTTTTTCCCAATGGCATCATCTTGCAAAATGACAGAAAATAATCACAACCAGGATATTGACATGATAAACATCCACAGCTACTTCGATATCTCCAGTTTCACTTCCATTCATGTGTGTGGATGTAGTTCTGTATGATCGGGATTGGATGTGTAGGTTCGCATGCGTAGGTTCCTGACCACAGGGAAGCCTCCATAGTTCCTTCACTACCACCACCATCCCTCATAGTGCTTTTTTGTAAACACACCTCCTCCTGTTGACATTTTCCTCCCATTGCCTACCTCTCCTGTCTCTAGCTGCCGGCAACCATGCACCTTTTCTCCAGATCCATATTGTGTCTCTTTGCCATTGTGGTATAAATGGAATCCTGTGGCATTTGAGACTGGCTTCTTCCCTCAGTGTAATTCCTGGGCAATTCCTTCATATCACTGTGTATATCAGTGGTTCCTTCCTTTTTATTACTGCATAGTATTTCATGGTCTAGAGTACTGTGTTTTATTTCTCTGTTCACTTGTTACAAATCTTTTAGTTTCCTGCTTTTGCTGGTTAGGGGTAAAGCTGCTATGAACGCTTGTTCATAGTTTTTCATTTCATTCATTTTACTCATTCATTCAGGTTTTCATCTCTCTGGGATGCATTCCCAAGAGTGCAATTGCTAGAAACTTGCATAATTGCACCCTTAATTTAAGAAGAACCTTGAAAAGCCATTTTCCAGTGTAGCTGTACCATTTTTCATTCCCGTCAGCAGCAGTGTATGAATGATATGCTTTCTCTGTGTCCATATTCTGCTCCATCCATTGTTCCTTCTCTTTCTTGACACTCCAGAATTCTTTGTATTATATCCTTTCTGTTTGAAGCTTTTCCTCTAGACATTTCTAAAGCACAAGTCAGCAACGGAGACTTTCGGTTTTCCTGTGCCTGTTAATGCCTTTATCTTTGCTTCATTATTCAAAGGTAGTTTCCTCCGAGATAGAATATGCAATTGGGAATCTTTTACTATAGCACTTGAAAACAAATTTTCCTTATAGCAACGTTGGTGAAAACAGAAAACGTAATGGAAAGGAACATTCTAGTGATGAATTGCACACATCTCTTGGAAGATGGTGGTTTTGGTGAGTTTAAAATGATACATTTTATAAGCAGCACTATTAATCTAGGTTCATTCACAACCCCAGTGTTAGCTAGCGGTAACTTTTACTAATTAAAAACTTTTGCTGGTAAAAAAAAAAAAATTCACCAGCAGAAACTCTCAGGACACAAGGTGGTGATGGCTGCCAGAGGGGTGGAAGGTGGGGAGGGAAGGAGAGAGGGGACAAGGTGGGGATAAAGGCCACAGAACTCTGGTGGTGAGGGTAAAGGCCACAGAACTCTGGTGGAGGGTGTGGTGTGAAATATAGATTGAGATACAATGTCATTATTCAAAAATGAATGCAGCATTGGGAACAAAAGATTTAATATCAATAATAAAAAATGAATGAAAATTAGTTAAACATTCAAAGTTTCATTTTGAGAAAATTTTAGCAATGTATGCAGTTGTAAGAAATAATACAGAGATTTCATGGACACTTGACCCAGATTTCCCCAATGATAACATTTTGCAGAGCTATAGAGTCCTATCAAAACCAGGACAGATGTCGATACAACCCACAGATTCTATTGAGATGTCCTCAGTTTTATTTGCATTCATGTGTGTGTGTTTGTATATTCAGTTTTACATAATTTCAAGACGTGAAAACTTGTCCATATTCTCCATCACAGTCAAGATTCAGAACACCCTCCTACCCTACCCTGTCCTGTTCCTGTTCTTGGCATTCACTAATTTGCTCTCCTTTTTAATTTTGTCATTTCAATTATCTTATGTAAATGGACAAACATAATATGTAACCATTTGGGATTGCTATCCCACAGCATGGGTATATCATGATTTTTAAAAATCTCACCAGTTGAAGGACATCTGCATTGTTTCCAGTTTTGGGCTATTAGGGATAGAGCTGCTATGAACACTCACGTCCAGGTTTCTGTGAAAACATTAGTTTTCATTTCTCTGACGTAATGTCCAAGAACACAGTTGCTGAGTCCTATGATAATGGTAAGTTGAATTTTCCAAGACCGCCAAACTCTTTTCAGTGTACCTGCACTGCTTATGGGTGATTCTCTACTTGCATAGTTCTACTCTTTCTATAGCTTTATTCCTTCATTGCAGTCTAAGATTCCTTCCTCCATAATGTTCTTTTGGTTTGAAGATCTTTCTTTAGGCATCTTTAAGGGTAACAATTCTTTTCCAGTTTTTGCTTGTCTTAGGACATCTTTATTTCTCCAAAGAGAGCTTGTTTTTCAACACTTGAAAATGTTTTACTTGTTGTTCAAACAGAATGCGTCCCAGAAATGGGATCTGAGGAAAGGAATTACCCAACTTCAAAGGAAAATGACAGTGACGAAGATGTCGATTTTGAGGGTTTCTTCTCTCCCAATTTTGGTGAGTTCAGTGTGATACATATTGTAAGTAGCACTCTGAATTAATCAGCATTCTTTTTGTGGAATATTTTTTAAATAGAGGAAGGAAGGAAAGGGGAGGAGAAAGAGGAAGGGAGGGAGGGAGAGAAGGAAGAAAAGGAAGAAGCACCCTTATTTAATCATCTAGTTTTCTGCTGCAGCTCCAGGTCACGAACTTGGCTTCTTGGGTTTCACATGGTCTTCACATCCGCATATCATCATCTTGAGCCACAAGGATGTACCCATGCATTCGTATTTGTAATTCTAGTGATAGCTTTTTCAAAATTCAACTCATTTTTAGATATTTCAGAATCACATTTAGATGTAAGAAATACTACAGAGAGATCTCGTGTTTCCGCTACTAAATTTCTCCCAATACTAATATTTTTCCCAAAACATAGTAAAATATCACAACTTGGATTCTGAATTTGATACAACCCATAGATCTAGTCAGATACCCTGTTTTACTTGTATTCATTTATTTGTGTGTGTGTTTAGTTCTCTTCACTTACGTGACATGTTTAGGTTCAGATAGTCACCCAACAGTTATGATGTGGAACTGTTCCATCACTTCCAAGAAACCATTTCCTTGTCCTTCCTTCCCTGGCTTCATTCAGAAGCCATGCACATGATAATGTAGTCTCCCTCTTTATACTTTTATCATTGCAAGAATGTTCATAAATGGACTCATATAGTATTTAACCTTTTATGATGGCCTTTTCCAAAAAACTCATCATAATTCCCTGGAGATTCATCTCCAAGTGAATGTATATCTCAGTAGTTCCCTTTTATTGCTGAACCCTTCCATAATGTGGGTGCACCATGGTTTGTTTATCTGTTCACATACTGAAGGATGTCTGGGTTGTTTTTAGTTTTTGGCTATTAGCAGTAAAGCTTCTCTGAACACTCCTGTACAGGCTTCTGTGTAAACCAAAGTTTTCTTTCTTTATGGCAAATTCCCAAGAGTACAGTTGCTAGGTAGTATAGTTATTGCTTGTTTAGTTTGATAAGAAACTGGAAAACTATTTCCAGAATTACTGTACTATTCTACATTCCCATCAGCACTGTTTGAGTGGTTCAGTTTCTCTGCATCCTCAGCAGCATTTGGTGTTTCCACTCTTTTTTATTTTAGTCATTTTAATCTGTATAGTGACACTTCATTGTGGGTTTAATATGCTTTTGCCTTTGGATAGTGATGTACAACGATTTCCATGTGCTAATTTGCCATTTGTGTGTGCTTTTCTCTGAAATATCGTTTGTCTTTTTGTAGTAATGTTTGTGTTTTTACTGCTGAGTTTTCAGAGTTGCTCAGCTACTTAGAGATGATAGTCTTTGGTTGGATATATGATTTGCAAATAGTTTCTTCCTGTCTGCAGCTTACCTTGTGATCTTTACAGGCATTTATTTATTTGTTTATTTATTTATTTATTGCAGAGAGAAAGTTTTAAATTTTCCTAAGGATCAATTTATCAACTTTTCCTTTAAGGGGTTGTATTTTGGGGGTCAAATCTATGAACTCTTTCCATAGCGCTTGATTCCAATTTTTTCTCAAAGTTTTATATTTTGCTTGTAAGTTTGTGACTGATTTTGCATTGATTTTTGTAGAAGGTATGAGATTTGAGTTGAGGTTCTTTTGTTTTTTACCTATGGGTATCCAGTTGCTTTTGTGGACTCATCAAAAACCAGTTCGCTGTGTTTGTGTAGATGCGTTTCTGAGTTCCTTGTTGCTTTCCACTGTTTCTGTCTCCCACCAAACCGCAGTGTTGTGATTGCTGTTGATACACAGTGAGTCCTCCTGTCCGACAGAATGATTCCTCTGCTTTGCTCTTCTTTTGCGGAATCATTTCAGCTCTTGTACATCCTGTGCCTTTCTATTCTAATTTTAACATAACCTTCTCGATGTTTCCAAAAATCCTTGCTGAGGTTTTGTGATACAAATTGCATCCAACCTATAGATCAGCTCGATAATTGATCTTTAGTGATTTAAAATCTTCTCATCCATGAGCATCGAATGTCTACAGATCTTGTACATGTTTTTTAAAATAATTGTTACCTAAGTATTTAATGTTTGGGGGGAGGTTTTAAATGGTAGTGTTTTAAATAGTTTGTGCATGTTCATTGTTAGTGTATAGAGATGAGCTTAATTTTTGAACATTGATCTTGTATTTTGTGACCTTGTTGAACTCTTATTAAAAGTTTTAGGGTGGGCCCTGGAAGAGCAGTGGTTAGGTCAATCACCTCCAAAAGAGCGCAAAGCCACATACCCCCGGGTTCAAGTCCCGGGAAGGGGCAGAAACAACCAGTGTGAACAACTGAAAAAAAATAAAATGCTTCCTCTCCTCTCTTCCTGCCTGCCTGCTTACTCACTTCATTCCTATCTGCACCTTTCCTTTTAAAAAAAAAAGTTTTACAATGATTTTTTTTGGTAATTCTTTGGAATTTTCTGCATAGCTAGTTTTCTTTCCCTATTTACAAATAGGGAATGTTTTATTTCTTCCTGTCCAATCTATATGCCTTTTTGGGAAGGATTCAAAGTCAATTTTATTAGTTTAATATTTAAAATTTAGGGTCTGTTTTTTTGGCCAACAGGCATCTCCCTCTAATCTGTATTGTAGCCAGACATTGTTACAGAAAAATACCAATCTTTTCTTTCTTAGGGTTTCTGGGTCAAACTTCTACCAATTTTTAAGGATGCATCCCAAAGGAGAATCCAAGGGCACAGATAGTTGATTTCCCAATTTTTATTATCCCTTCATGGTCGCCACATAATATGTTATTACCAGGATCTTGGGGTCTCACTCCAGCGTTTTTGTGAGTCCAAGGGAAATTTTGTGGACCCACCCACTCAGGGAACAAAGAAGGCAGCACAGTCAGTAGTAAGCAAAAGCAAGTGAGATTTATTGGAGGCGTACAACCCTTAAGAGATAGGATAAGGGTAGACCATATTCTGAGAGGTAAATAGGCTTCAGTCTATATGCCTTTCACTACTTTTTTTTTTGCATTTTTGCAGTGGTTAGAACTTTTGTACTATGTTGAATGAGAGTGGCGAGAATGGACATCCTTGCCTTATTTCTGATCTTGGGAGGAGAACATTCAGTTTTCATAATAATATGTAATGCTAACTATACATTTTGTTACATGATCTTTATTAGGGGGAAGCACTTACTTCTCTTTCTGATTGCTAGACTTTTCATCATAAATGGGCATTAGATTTTGGCAAATGCTTTTTCTATCTGGTTCATATGATGGCTTATATTGATTGATTTTTCAGTGTTGAACCAGCTTTACATACCTGGGATAAGTCTCACTTGATCCTGATGTATAAATCTTTTGAATACATTATTGATTTGGTTTGTGAATATTTGATTTAAAAAGTTTTATGTCCACATTCATGAAAGATGTTAGTCTGTATTTTTCTTTTTCTTTTCTTTTTTTGTTTTGGTACTTTCTCTGATTTTGGTATCAGAGCATACTAGCCTTATAAAAATGAGTATGAGTTTCTTCCCCTTCTGCTTTATGAAAGAGTACGTGAAACATTAGTGTTAATTCTTTAAATTTTTGGTAGACATCTCCAGTAAAATCATCTGGGTTTGTAAATTCCTTTTCAGCATCTTTTATATTACATATTCGATTTCTTTGATGGTCAGAGGACTATATCATCTTGGTTGTCTTTTGGTATTTGTATTCAGAAAAATTGATCCATTTCTTTTAAGTTAGCAAATAGTATTTCCTATGATCTTTTTAGTGGTCACTGGATCTGTGATATCCCTGATATTGATGATTTCTGTAGTGTCTTTTTTAAGTTTTGTAATTGCTTTATTAGCTATAGTAATTTTTTTGAGGCATCAGACTTTAGCTTCATTGCTTTCCTCTTGTTTTAATATTTTCAGTGTCATTGATTTTTGTTCCTTATTTCATTTTCTGGCTTTTTGGTTTATTTTTACTCTTCTTTGTTTTTGGTATACAGGAAGTTAGATTATAGTTTGGAGACCGCTCCTCTTTTCTATTGGAACCATTTTGTGCTATAAAATTCACTTTCACTACTGCTTTAGTTTCATCCCATATATTTTGATGTGTGGTATTTTTATTAAGTTCTATGTATTTTATTACATTTTGGGAAACTTACTCTTTTATACATGCATTACTTAGGAGTATGCTGTTCAATTTCTGTTTAAGGATTTTTCTTTTCTTTGTTATTATTTCAAGTTTGATTACATTATAGTCAGAAAATATATTCTGTATGACTTCATTTTTTTCAAATTTGTTGAGAGTTTTTCTCTGGCCCAGGATGTGGTCTCTCTTGATTAATGATCCACAGGTATTTGAAAAAAAAAGTATATTCTGTTTCTCTTGAGTGGAATGTTCTATAATGAGAATCCTGTTGGTTGATGGTGTTGTGTGTTGTTTAGGTCTTCTGTAACCTTGATGATTTTGTTTGGTTGTTCCATCAGTTACTGAGAGAGGAGTGTTGAGGTTCTTAGTTATAATTATGAATTTGAATATTTCTCTTTTGAGCTCTTTGTTTTTGCTTCGTGTATGTTGAAACTTTGTTGTTTGATATATTGAGGATCATTATATCTTCCTGGGGTCTGATCCTTTTATCCTTATTTGTCTTTAGTAATTTTTGTTGCTCCAAAGTCTGCTTTATCTACTATTAATATAACTACTCGGCTTTTTTTTGATCAATAGTTTCATGCTGTGTATTTTTTCATCTTTTTACTTTCAATCTGCCTATGTCATCAGATTTGTAGAGCTTTTTGTAAATAGTTTATCATTGGGTCTTGTTTTTTATAGACTTTTTCAGTTACTGCTATTTAATTGATATATTTAGGTTATTTACATTTAAGATAATTATTGATATATAGGGTTTATGTCTGTCATTTTATTATTTTTCTTTTTGCTTCCTGTATTTCTTTTTTGCTTCCTGTGGGTTACTTGAGCACTTTCTAGCATTCCGTCTTGATTTATTTTGGTTTTGAGTGTATTGCTTTGTATAATTTCCCAGTGATTGCTCTGGGTGTTACTACATACGTATGTGACTTCTCACAGTCTAATGGTTTCTGCATTAGACTGACCGTATTTACTTGAGATAAAAAGGGGACATTGGGATGACAAAAAATAGGAAGGGGTTATGTGCTGGTGACTTAACAAAAGGAGAGGAGGTGGAGCAATCTGAGCAGGAGCAGAGCAGCCAGGCCAGCACAAGTAAGTGCTGTATGATGCTGACCTAAGGCAATCCCATAGTAACAGCATGTGGTCCAGTAGGACTTTATCCAAATGGCCAGGGCCAGTGCAAGGAATTTTGGCACCTTAGACGAAAACCAAAATTGGCACACCTACAAGCCTCGCTCTAAATGTCCTGCCTAAAACACATGCCACTTTAACCATTCCACTGCCAGAAATGCCCAATAACTGGCCCAGTGCTAGAAATGCCCAATAACCCCTACAGTGCCAGAAATAGCCCCCCATAGTACTATGGTTCGACCATGCTGTAGTGTTCTGCACCCAGCTCCTGTTTCCTCTTAGGGGCCAGGAACAGCAGTGGTGGCCCCATCTCAAAGCAGTCAGTGCTGGCAAGGACTGTCTTTAAGGTGGGGCAAAAAGAGGTAGCTGATTTTGGACTCCCTCAACAAGACTGCACCTGAGGCAACTAAACTGCCCCTTTTGCCCTGAAAAAAACAGGACAAAGTTGACATTTATATTAAAACAATAGGATGGTCAGGAAATAAGAAAAAATGGCAGTGTTCCATTTAAAATGGTACGTACAGTCAACCTAACTTAAGTTCCTTTGCCCTCCTCACTTTTAACTCTCGTTGTCTTAAGTTTCATTTTTGTTTCAATGGTTGTTGACAGTTTTGGGTAATCTGAATAAAGCTGCTAAGAACACTCATGGGCAGGTTTTTGTGTCATCATGAGCTTTTATTTTTCTGAGATAAATTCCCAAGAGTAAAATTGCTATGTCATGTGGTAATTGCAGGTTTAGTTTTATAAGGAACTGCTGCACTGTTTTCCAGTGTGGCTGTTCCATTTTGCATTTCACCCAACAATCTATGAATGATTAAATTTCTGTGTGCATACTTCTGTTCTTTACATTGTTATCCTTCGTAATGCTTCAGAATTCCTTCTGTCATCATAACCGTTCTCTTAGAGGATCTTTGTTTCACGTGAACATTGTTTAAGACTAGTGACAAATAATTTTAGTTTTCTTTTGCCTGATAATGTGTTTATTTCCCCTTTATACCTGAAGGATAGTTTGCTGGATGTAGAATTTTCATTTGCGTATTCTCTTCTTTCAGCAGTTCTACCTATGGAAATATTGGTAAAATCAAAAGACACCCCTGAAACAATGAATTTACCAATTATCTTGGAAAGTGATGGTAACCTAGATTCTGCCTCATCATCTTTGTGTGTGGCTCACAATTTTGGTAAGTGTGAAATGACACATAGTACAGGTGGCACTATTTAACCTGTATTCTTCAACATTCTTTAGATAAGCTAGTGGAAAGCTTTTTGTTTCCTACTTTGAGGGCTGGTTTTAGGTGGTATTAATAATAAGTAACCTTTACTGTATAAGTATTATGTACCAGGCACTGCACTTAATCAACTGACATGACTCAGGTGTGCCCTGGTGGCCTAGTGGTCTAGTACACCTGGGAGCAGTCCCACATACATCCCAAGGTCCCGGGTTCAAGACCTGGGGTTGGGGGAAACAACCAAAGCAAACAACTAAATAAAATGAAGTGTTTCTTCTTCCTCTCTCCTCCTGCCTGCCTGCCTCCATTCCTGCCTGTATCTTTCCTTTTAAAAAAACTGACCTGAGTGTTCTCCATTAATATAACGACCCCATAATGTAAGTTCTTCAATTATCCCCATTCCCAAAATTATAGAGCTGGTGAGTGGCAGTTCTGGAACTCTTAACTGTTCTCTCTGACTTTAAAACTCAATGATTATTAAGTCTCCTGTATTACCTGCCAAGCCACAGTGGCAAAGATGAGAGACCCCAGGTTCCATGACGTCTTATGGGCAAACCTTTCTTGTATTTTATAGTCCCTTTGTATCTCTGCTTCTAAGTAGCTAATCTCTTATTAACATCCTAGTCTAGGTCTCAAATTCTTTCTGTAAAGGGCTAGATACCATTTTAGGTTTTGTGGTCTATCTGGTGTCTGTCACAGTCATTCAACTCTGCTCTAAAAATGAAAGCAGCCACTTTGTAGGTAAATGAATGGGTGTGACTGTGCCCCAGTGCCACTTCATTTACAAAAACCGGTGTGGTATTCACCTGGGGACTGTAGTTTGCTGACTCTTGTCCTAGAGGAGGGACTTTTCCTTTAGATTATGTTGTTTCCCACAATAAAGAAACTTCAAAAAAATGTGCTCTTTGTATGAAATGGGTATTCCGATATGCTGTTGGTAGAAATACAACTCAACAATACAAATTGGTAGTGCACCCTGGTGGCCAAGTGGTTATGTTCACCAAGCACAGTTCATAAATATCCCAAGGTCCCTAGTTCAACACCTGTGGCTGTTGAATAACCAAGGGAAATAACCAAGATGATCAACTACATAAAAGTAAAAGTGTTTCTTCCTCCTCTCTCTTCCTGCCGAGTTGCCGGCATTTTCATTCCTGCCTGTGCCTTTCCTTGGAAAAAAAAAAAGGAAATACAAATTGGCGAAAACTTTCTGAAGGGAAACTTGTGTAAAAATCCATTAAGTATTTATGCCAGTTCACTTAGTAATCCAACTTCTATCCAAAGACATAGTTAAAAAATTATTTGTATTAAAAATTTGATACAAGAATGTTCTTTTTACAGAAAAATCTGAAATAGTCAAATAAGCAGCTGTAGGGCATTAGTTAAGTGATCTGGTATATGTATATGGTATGTGACACAGTAAAGTGTACTGGTTACAAGCATGAGCTCCTGAGTCAAATTCTCTGGGTTGCCATCCCAACTCTGTGTCTTATCAACCATGTAACCTTCAGACACTTCTTCAACTTAAATATTAGTTTCTTCATCTGTGAAGTAACAAAAATACTAATACCTCTTCCAGAGAATTGGAAAGACCAAATGGGACAATTCATTTGAAATCTTTTAACAAAATGCCTAGAACTTAAGTACACCATGATGACAGGGATGCAGACTTGGAAAAAAAAGAGAAAGAAAAAGGAGAAATGTTCTAGCATTCAAATGGGATATAAAGTATGACTTCAATTTTGTGTTTAAAAAAATACAAAAAGAATGGAAGTCACTAGCAGAAGATTAATGATTCAGAGTACATGGCTTATAAACAGACTTAGATTTTAAAATTAGCTCTATAATAGTGTGACCTTGTTCAAATGACTTACCTTCTCTGAGCCACAGTTTACCCATCTGCTACATGGAAGTAAATTGCTGGAATGATGAAACTGACCTTACAGATCTAAACTATTTACCACAGTGCCTGATATATATAGTAAATACCAAATAACTGCTAGTTATTTAGCAATTTTCTTAATTATGCTCACCCTTAATTTCCAAATTATATTCAGAGAATATATACTCATTCAGTAATAGAGCTGTGAGTGTATTTTTAGAGCATGAAATGGAACATCTCAGACTAAGATGTGTACATACACCCGTGACCTAAGAACGAAATTTATTCAAGACAATGAATAGATTAATTCAAACACAACTTGAGCTAAAAAGTGTAAAATTCAAGACTAGACATGATGAAGAATGCTAGCAATTGTACAGATGACAGCAAAGAGACTCATTTAAGTCAAAGCAAAATATAGGAATTAAGCTCATCTGGGTAGACATTTGTGAATTAGAAATCATTCAGTTCTCTTGGGCACTTTCTTGGTAGCCTTGCATGAAAAAAAAACACAAGAAATTTACTGTTTACCTGTATTTTTTAAGTTTATCTTGGTGATCCAAAAAGAAAGGTGAAGATACTTGATACTCATTTGATGATGGCACAAAAGAAGGGCAGGCCTATACCAGCAGCCCGCTACTTGGTTGAGATTTTGTTCTCCAAGGAAATCCTGATGTGCAGCTCAGTTGCAGCCAATTCTCAAGGCCGCCAACCGCTAGACCCAAACAAAATGGCCGCAATCAGAGGTATGTCAAGTCACCAGGGAATTTTGGTCAGTGGATTACCAGTTGCAGAAATCCTGACAAAGCCTGTGTAAATCTTTGAACTGTTCATTTTTCCACTGGACCCAAATTTTATAACTTAATAGTATAGAAGGGTAGCAGCTTCTAAAGAATCATACTTGTCCATAGACAGGTAATCTAAGATAAATTTTCTTGATTATAGTTGCTTACGTTTACTAAGTCAGTTCTTCAGGGCTGAAACTTGGTATTGAAAAGTAAAAAGCCAAAAATATTGAGAATAAAACACATTTCACTGTTAGTACTTGCCAAAAAAGAAATAGAATCCCGTCATTAACCCTTTTTAACCTCCTGCCTTTTTGCCTTCCAGAAATGTGTGTTGCTCTCTGACAACTCGTAGGCACCAGGGGTATAACAACCAATAAATATTTCTGACCACAGAGAGCATACAGTCTAGAAAGGGAGAGTGTGAAAATGTGCGGAACCTCCGATTATAGAACTACCTTGGGGCAGTAGTAAAGGATTACCAAGGACTAGATATTTGAGTTAGGTTTGGAAAGATTGCTTAGCCAGGAAAAACTAGGAATGGAAAAATAGGCAGAAGGAATAGCTTGTAGGGAAGACAAAGTAGCACAAATAGAGCATGGTGGAATGATGTCTGCGATGACATTGGTTTCCCTCTAAAGGTTTCCCTTTATTTTTTATTGACTTATCCACAAGGATAAGTTGCTGAACATCATTAGCATGCTGAGTAGTTGACTTGTTTTTACACACTTAAAAAAAAAAAACCACACCAAAACCTTATTATCAGCTCCCTAAGTCATTGTTTTAAGAAGTTGCATGTTAGAAGAAATGAGCTATTCAGGAAAGCATTCTCTGGGTAGGGAGTTTAGAAATCTCAGAGTTAGAGAATGACAGTCAAAAATAGAAAATTTCAGTACCTTAAATAAAATAGAAATTTGGGGGTCAGTGCCTTTGTTAATTTATTTCCTAATTTTCACGACTGCTTTCTGCTACTTGCAGAGTTTTTGGCAGCTGCTTTTCCCAACTACGATTTGCATGAATGTGGAGAAGACTGGAAAGCCTGTATGTCTGATATCAATTCTCTGATCCACTGTTTACGTTCCAAAGCCAGAAGAACATCAGTAAGTTATTTTTCATCTAAATATGGATGGTTACTCCTGTGTAAGTCCATGCTCTTTACAATTCCAGAACTGATAGCATGACACAGGATCTTTAAGCCGTGTGCTGGACATCTTTTATTCAATTTAGAGGCAGGGTATGTTCTCTCTAAAGCATACTGCTTGTTTATTTTACTCCCTGATATGTACGCGCCATAAAATGTCTTAAAGATAAAAGGAATCAAATATAGTTGTAGAATTAGTATATTTGAAGCCAAAGGCTCTACTAGAAAAAAATTTCAACAACAAAGATCTTTGGCAAATCTTTTTTTCAGTGTTCCATTGAGTAACATCTCAAAAAAGCAGGCTGCGGGGCCGCCTGGCTGTCCTAGTGGTGGTTAAGGACGATGGCACAGGAGGAAATACAGGCACTTCATTACTTCCAGGGGTGGCAGAACCTGGGGAAAACGACGCATGTCATGATATTGAGCTTTAGGATAGGATACTCTGTAATTACATGGTAAACAGGAATCTGGTGTCTCTCTCCTCCATTCTCTCTTCAGAGTGCATTCAAGGTTTTCTAGCAGGAATGGATCAGTAGGGAAGAGTGTCATGTAACTTATGACAATTCCTAATTTCCACCTACCTCTTAAAAAAACCCTTTTATTCTCATCATGTCTAGTCACTCTTCTGTCTCTAGAGTAAGTTAATGGAAGTTGTTTGCCAAGAATATTTGTAGCTGAGCTTATGTTTTCCTGTGAACGGCTTGATTTCAGTGTTAACTCAAGCACCATCTGTCTGAAACTAAATCTGCTTATTTTTCACATTCCCTTTTATATCCTGCAAAAATTGCACCCTAAACATTTGAATGTAAAATTAAGATGCTGCCTAGAAAATGGTAATTTGCATATTTGCTTAGGCATCAAGAAAACAGCATCTGCCTAGTGCCTGCTGGGGACTTGCCTAGGAGTAGGATAGGTTGCCTCTCAAAGTGGGTCCGTGTTAAGTTCACCAGACTCAGTGAGGTGATTTTTACCCTTTTACAAGATCCCAGCTGACTTGTGTGCATGTTGAAGTTTGAGAATTCCTGTCCTACAGAAGTGGTTGCTAACCCAGATGCATATTTGAATCACGTGAGATACTTTCCAGTAGTAGATAGTGCCTTGAGCGCCTCACTCTCTCCGCCAGAGGTTCTGGTTGAATTTGCCAAGAATGGGGCCCTGGTGCAGCCTTAAAAAATATCCCTAGGGTAATTTATATGTTCAGATGTGCAGCCAGATTTGAAAGTCACTGGGGAAAGAGAAAACAAACAAAATTTTAAAAACAAACAAAAAATTGTCATCCCTAAGAAACTCATTTATTCCTTTTTTGTGAAATGTTTATTAAATACTTATTTAGTGCCGGCAGTTATTATTCACTTCATTAGAGCTACCAAATCCCCAAGAAGCAGTGAGTCGTGGCTCCTGGAGGAAGAATGCACACCTGCTTCTGTTGTTTGTTTGGCAATCATGGTTCTACCCACCTTATTAGAGACAGCAGCCCCCCACCAACATGGGGGCCCTGGTAGTAGCGCACCCAGATTTTCTCTCGATGGGACTTGATTGAGAGATACAATTTTCTGTTTCTGCAGGAAACTTTTGAAAACTGTAGACATTCCACTAAGCCAGTGTCCTTAAAGTCAAATGACAAAAAAGGTGATGGTAAGAAAGTGAGTTCCCAGGTATCTCCGCTAACAGCCGCCTCGGGAACAAGCGAAAATGGGAATTTCCAGCAGAACAGCAGAGCTCTCCCTGAAGGAATTAGAGTACCTTTCACTAATAAATCAGCAGTGGATTCTTCCACACTGGGTGAGTTTTAAAATATGTTCTCTTGATGATAAACGTTGAAAATGACGGATGTGTTTATAGCCTGTATTACGCGAGTCTGTGTACTCTCAGGTATGACACTTTCCTAATCAAACATTTACACCGCGTTTGCTCTCTTAGTAATGAAATCTAGATGCCTACTTCGGATACTGAGTTTCCAGTGTTAAGCTAAATCTGTCGTTGTCCTTCAGAAAGCAGCTCTTGGCCCCTGCCTCTCAGGCCAGGCACTTGCTCGGCAGGTAAAGTAGAGGGAGCTGCAGCCCAATGAGCCGGCAGCAGTGCAGGTGTCTTGCGTTTGGGCGCGGGCCACACCGCAGCTGTTTCCTAAAGACTTGTTGCAAGAATTAATGAATCTCATTCCTTAGAACACCATGCCCCCTCGCTAGCTGGCTGCGGGAGGTGCGTCTTCATTATGCAGTGTCAAGTGGCAGAGGGTTCTGTAGGGGACAGAGCCACCTGCTACTCCTGCTTCCCAGTGCCTCCTCCCCAGGAGGTGGGGTTTAATGGCACCCGAGGTAACTTGTCTCTCTCCTGCCCCCAAGTCAATCCTAGGTGGAATATTAGCTGTGAACCTGCCCAAATGAAAGTATTTAAATGATACAGCCTTACAGTATAGATTTTTCCAAAGCAAAAGTCAGACTACTGCTGTACTTGTTAAGGCCGTACAGCAGAGGAACAGTCTGGTCACATTAAACCGCCACAGCAAAAATCACTAGCTGCATAGCGCCTTGATTTCAGGAGGAAAAGAATAAACTGAGCCACAGGCCATAGGTGGCCCTAACACAGTGGCATCTGAGGTTCATGGAGCTCTCAGGGGTTCTGTGTGTGCCACTACCATGATATCCACCTTCTGGTTTTCTCCTGTCACTGTTCGGAGTTCCAGGAAAAGGAATCCATTTTGGAGAGGTTGGGTCACAAGTCTCTGATCCTGACACAGGACCAGGGGCCAGGACAACTAAGCCAGTTGGGAGCCAGCCACCACCTGTTGGCGCGCAGTGTTTACTTTGTTCACAACAGTGGAAAGGATTTAAGAGGGGAAAAAGCGCCTATAATCAAGATACTTTAAAAGACTAGTGTGGACATTTCCGTTTTCTGCTGGTTAACTTCCTGTGAGCACTTAACATGTTCTGCATATAATTACTCTTCTTTTGTGACCTCATGCTATGCGTATGTTTTTCATCAAGAATCTATAATCTCCATTATCATTGCTTTTACCAGTTATTTAATATTCTGTTGAGTAAGTTGTATCTTAGTTTATTTAGCTACCTCCTTCATTGCTGTTACTTTATTTTGTTCGGTTTGAAGATTATTGAAGGGAATTATAAGTCATACTGCCCCCCAAATCCTCATTCATATAGCTTTTTACTTATTTTGGATTCTTAAGTTAGGTTGTCAGAGTTTGAATTACTGGGTTAAAGAGTGTTACCTTTTTTCTGATCCTTGATAAATATTGCTAGGTTGATCTTCCCGTTGAGTAAATGCTTAAATAATCAAATCTCTCTTGCTAATTGTTGAAGCTGGGAGACTCAGCAATGTATACTGCTACCAATTACATGAAGAATGTTCTAAGATGAGAATATTCTTACTGACCAGGGAAAATCATGCTTCTCTAATAAATTTTCATCAACAAATAATTCTATATTATAACATAATATAATAATGTGATATTTTTCAAGTGTGGTTAATTTGAATCACTGAACTGAAGAAAGATGATGAGACTATAGGATTGAAAAGTGGACACAAGCTTCACATTTATTTTTCATATCTAAAATATGATCAAATGAATTTTTTGATTTTTAAGTGATGAATTCCAAATACTAATTTTTTTCACGTTTCAATTTAAAAGTATAAATTTAACAATTACAGATACTTTAGTTAAGAGTTCCTGGGCTTATTTTTGAGAAACCCTCTTTTCATAAATAAGAAAACACTATTAAATTACTTAAAATGTGTTATTAAATATTATGTTAAAATTCAATCTCCCTCTTGAACAATCAGAGCACACGAAATCACATCAGCAGTGATTCTGGTCTCAGGATGCACAAAAAACTTAAGACTTTAATTTTTTTAACCTCTTAAATTCTTTTGCCTAAAAATTCAGAAAAATCAGTCTTTCTGTTAAAAATTTGAAGCTAACATCAGACATGGAAATGGACATCTCTGCTCCCCTTTTCTTCTAGAATGTCTTGGAAACCCACGTAGAAATATCATGTTACCAACTACAGTGCTGAATGTAGCGAAGGTGAAGTCTCGCCCAGAGCTGTGTGCTAGATACCTTATCCGCCAGCTGTTCACAGAGGAAGTCCTGATCAAAAGTAACGTATACGGCAACGCGAGGTGTGGCAGGAGTGCCCTTAACCCCAACAAGATTAGAGCTCTCCGAGGTTTGTTGCATGTTGAGTGTTTGTGAGGGGAGGGCAGAAAGAAAAGTCTATTCCATTTCTTTCTAAGGAAAGATGGAGTTGGCTCTGGCCAACGCCATAAGATGTGACAAGGAGCAGTTCATGAATTGTGTTTCTTTTTTCCATGTGGGTTCTCAGGATATTAGTAGAACAGGAAAGGCACTACTGACAGTGGCACCCTGGCAGGGACTGCCAGACATAGGGAAACTCAAATGTTTGGATAACTTTTTCATCTTATTTTATACTTCACTGTTCTTTCAGCTGTGCCAAGAAGATCTCGTTTGTGCTAAAACTCTTTCAACATGAGTTTTACATCCTATCTACACAGGGCATATTTTATCAAATTTCACCTAAGAGTCAAAGCTCTGCTTTTAGAAGAGTAGTGATGTGAGCTATTTCAGCAGAGAGAATATAGTAGAACCATCATCCTGGGGTGGGGGTGGGTGGCAGGCAAGAGCCAAGTCCAAAGAGGAGAAGCTGACAAGAAAGCATATCTTACTTTAATACAAGGACACAGTGAACTTGGGGAGTGAAGAGTCAAAGTGAAGGCTGACTGCCCACAGATGAGAGGCAAGTCCTGTTTTGGGAGAAGGGTTGCACTTTATGGCGTCTAACATGATTTATATACGGGTATCATTTCAGTATAAGCTCTTTAAAACATTCAGAAGTCTATAGAAAAGGATAGAGGAATAAACACTTGTCTCCTTGTTACAGCTACAGATATTTTCCCTTTTGTGCTCCAGGGTTGGTTTTTTTTTTTAATAATAAAGCATTATTGATAGAATTATAATTATATCCTGTCATACCTTTTCCCCCTGTCTTTCTTCTAAGAAGTAATCACAGTCTTGGAGTTGGATAAACCATTGCCATGCATAGTTTATACTTTTGCTATCTGTGTCAATAGACTCATAAATATTAGATATTATTCTCTAGTTTTAATGAATGTAAATTGGAATATATAGTTCATAGGCTGTAGCTATAAGATCTAAAAACTTGTTCCTTTTGTCTGAGATAAACCAAGCAATACCAAAACTATTTAGCAGTTAAAGCTTCTTGCTCCTAAATGCGTGAAAGACACTGCAGCATCTTGTGGATTACAAAGCTTTAGCAGATCTCTCTTTGATACAGTGAAAAACACATGTGTTTGATGCATTTAAGAATAAGACAAGTTTACGGTTAGGTAACTTAGTGGAGGATTTCCATTCTGGTTATTTTGAAAGATTGTGGGATATTATGTTATTATGATTAAGAGTGGTAGTATTTCATATTATTCTTTTAGATTAAAACGGCTGGCCAATTTAATAATAGAGTCCATGTGTTTTCATTAGTTGAAGTCTTAATGACCCTTTCATACAGAAATAGAACTGAGGTAGAAGAAATTCATTTCTCTGTGAAGTGATTTCTAGGTAACTGTTATGTTTTGGGACTTTGCCACCAGAATTTCTCCAAGAAATCTACCCGACTGCTGAACTATCAGAAAATGGATATGACTGGAAGTTGTGTGTGACAGCCATCAATAGCTGTATCCGCAATGTTAGATATGACCTGAAGAAGTTCTCGGCCAAATTGCTCTCACATCCAGAAGCCACCTCTTCAGAGCCGAGAGATCCTTAACTGACTTAAGTACTTGAATGTCAGCCATTCCATGTTATCAAAATTGTTATAATATCATTCTGCAAGCTTCTCAAGTTATTATCTCAAAATTAGCATGTTATGTTAGCAATACTGTTCTGTGTTCACACTAAAAGACGACCAATGTCTTTTTCTGCCTATAAGGGAGGCAGAATTGTATTAAGAAGATGTATGATGGTTCATCCACGAGCAAAGTGGCTTCTGATTAAAACCTCTGAATGAGGGAGTGGTAGTAAATGTCTAAAAGTAGTTTTCATCGCTGTTTTGATGTAGACTGAGAAAAGCACATTTAGCTTTTACTGACACATGAGACCTGAGTGTCATTGAAACAAACATACGTAAGGTGGAGAGGCACGTTTGCTTAGGCAAACTGTAATGCTGCGCACACAAGCTTGTAGGTGGTACACTTTCAGTATTTGTCAAGTCACTGGTCACTCAGCTTCACTGACTCAGAAGGGAGCTATGGTTTACATATAACCCAAACACCCATGTCGGCTTTCTTATATACCTGTTAGTAGAGAATTCATACGATTAGCAATCATTTTGCTCAACCTAAGCTTTTCAGAGATGAGACTTATGTTCTTTTGATTTGCTCCTGATAAGAACAACATTCTTTTATCTTCTGCCAATATTTTATTATACAAGTTTGCTAAAAGTCAACATAGAAAATCATATCAGAAGACTTTTTATTCCATTCAAATAACTTAAATTGAGAATACATCATATGAATACAAATAATCTGACTAGGCTCAGACACTGTTTTTGTTTCTGAAGCATCTGGGTGAAGAATTTGATGTTTACTATGTTTTGCAAACAAATTTAAATCTTAGAATGTTTAATTAAAAATTATCTGGAATTCAATTAAAATTAAAATGATCTTAAAGGAAATTGGCAAGATTAGCATAAAACTAAAAAATAATTCATTTTCCTCATAAATTGGACTTTATTTTCGACTTAAGCATATTATTTTAAAGAATATTCTTGAATGTTTTAGCTATAGAAAATACTGAAATACGGAAAACTTCGATCATTTGTGTTGAAGAAACACTTTTCAGTTATAATACCATCTTTCAGCCTCCAGCCTTTCAAATAGTTCAGTTGCATTCACTTTATGACATTTATAGCTATTTTTCAAAAGGCAGATCTTTTTTCTTGTGAGAGTTCACATCTTTAGTTATGGCCATTTGCTTGTAATCAGTGACTTTGTATTAGATAACTGATGTTAATTTTGTTTTTTAGCAAAGCAAAGAAGAAATTCAGTAGAAAGTAGTAATTCAAGCAATATAATTTGGAAGAGGACGTCTTGTCATTTTTGTGGCTTGTGAGAGTTTAAGATAGTTTATAGGATTAAGTTTTAGAATACATACATATTTTATCGAACAGATACATATAACTACATATTTTCATATAACTTGAAAATTGCATTCAACTTTTGAGTATTTTGTTGAAATGTAGTATTATTGGTTTTATACAGTTAAGGTAGAAAATCTAGTTTTTAAGACTGTTCTCCAAATAATTTTGCTGTTACAGCAAAAAAAGTTTTAAAAAATTATAGTTTTTTACATATATCTGTATATGTTTGGGCTATGCCTGCAATATTCTTAAAGAGTAAATAATTCTAGCCAAAAACATCTTTCATTGAGGGCAAAAGAGTCTTGACCAGAATAGTTCAGATAAATCCATCTAAGATAATCTTTGGTTTTGCCACTCAATTTCACAAAGAATTTTACTAACTACTAATAATAGAGATAATACGGAAAAGTAAAGTTATATCCTAGGCAAGATTAAATTTCAAATTGTGTGTGAAGATTTCAAATTTGATTTCTATTTTGTGAATCTGGACTATTCCACAAATTAGAAGTAAAATTACAAAAGACGAACTTTTTACCTAACAAAAATTTTTAAGATTTATATGATTACTATCTACCACTTGCAAATTGGATAACTAGACCTTTGGCATGAGATAGGAAGTTATACTCCTGAAACTCATATAGTGTTTTAAACTCCCACTATACCTTGATAAAAAAATAGATACATTTTTAGGTGAAAAAGATTTATTCTGTGAAATTTATCTGTGTTATGGTGGTTGATTATGTCATTAGATCAACCCTGTTCAATAGAACTCTCTATTATGATGTGCTATAATTTTGTATTGTCTAGCATGGTAGTCACTACCTATATGTGACTCTTGAGCACTTGAGATGTGGCTGATTAGACAGAGAAACTAAATTTTAAATTTTATCTCATTTTAGCTAATTAAAATCTGCATTTAAATAGCCTCATGTGAACAGTGGCTACTGTATTGCATAACACAGTTTAGAGTGCCTTTATTTTATGAAAAAAATTTGTATTAAAAAAGAGTTTAAAATGATTCCCATCATTTGTATCATGATAATATACACACAGCTTCCTTAAAATAACATTGGCTGAGCAAAATAAAGTTCTTAAAGGTATTTCACATTTTATTGTAAACTAAATCCGATCATTCTTGTCTTCAAAATTTCATATGGCTCTATTAGTCCAATGTTAAACATTCTAAATGCCAATCTTAAGACATATCTTGATAACTAAATTTATCTTTAATATATTGTTTTGCCTTCCAAACATATACAATGAATAAAAATTTGAAATGTTCTTAATATAGATGCTCAGTTGTTGTTGTTGTTTTTTTTTACATGGAATTATTTTACAGAACTTTTACTGATGCCTTCTAAGTGTTTTGGCTTTTTTTTTGAATTAACGATAATATTTTTCAGCTTATTTCTTAAATGTGACACAGCTAGAATGTCTTGCTTGGTAAGCAAAACAGAATAATTTAGCCCAGTAAGAATGATTTACTATTGTGGGTGTAATTATAAAGATAGTGAAAAACTTCCTAAATGTTTTGTCCTTCTTGGGTAAAATAAGCATAGTCTTATGTTATACCTTAATTTTTATTTGAATATAGTATATGGTGATATATTTATTTGGGCCAAGAAGACAGATTTCAGTTCCAATTTTCCCTTTTCTCTCTGAGCCAATCTGCACCTAGCAGGTAACATGTCTGAAGCGTTCTGCAACAGGGGCAGTCTAGCCATCGTCACTCTTTTGTAGGAGTAACTCACAGGACAGTACGTTTTCAATGACTGTTTCCACTGTGATAACAAATCTGCTCATCCCCTTGGAGATAGAATAATTGGTAAATTCAAATTAGTAAAATCAGCTCAGGAGATTGATGTGTTACAGGTGCAAATCTCAGTATTACCAACACAGGTGGCCAAGAAATATCACCATTTCATTTCTATTTTGAACCTCTGTGCACTGGGGGTAGAAACTTAACCTTAGTTAAGGCTTTTATATTTCCCAAATCTTGAGAACTTAAGAATACCAATGGGTGAGTATTTTCAACTTTTTTTATTCTTTCAGAATTGCTTCTATGTTTCAGATGTCTTATGCAATACCAAAGCTCCGGAGAGGGTTTCAGAATCAGATTTTTGTCACTTTCCCCAGTCGTCATCTGCTGAGATGCGCCCATTTCCCATCTGGTATTTAGTCATTGTCCCAGAGACATTGTTCTTCCTGTCCATAAGACCCATGCAGATGGGGAACAGCACTTTTTGCTCTTTCCTCGAGCTCATGGGAATCATTTTGCTGATACATCATTATTTTGCATCAAAGGAAACAAGTTTTATCCAATTTTCCAAATACCTTCATGTGGAATTGGTTACATCATTTGCAGGACTCAGTGCAAAATAAATAGAACCATTTTTTTAAAATTTAGAATAATTTTGGTCCTAGAGAAAGGCTGGAAAATAGCACAGAGTTTCAATACGTCACTTACCCAGCTCCCCCTAATGTTAACAGTTTACATAACCATACTATGATTTAACACTCAGAAAACTAACATTGGTAGCATACTAATAACATTAACTCTAGGCTTCATTTGTACTTCACCAGGGTTCCCACTAAAGTTCTTTACTGTTCGGATTCAAGCTCAGAGCCCATCTTGCATTTAATTTTCATTTTTCCCTAGTCTTCTCCCATCTTTGATAGTTCTCAGTCTGTTTGGCTTTTTCTGACTGACACTTTTGAAGAGTACTGGTTAGTCACTGTAGAATGCCCCTCAGTTTGGGTTTGTTTGATGTGTTTTCATGTCTAGATTGAGGTTATTAATTCCTGGCAAGAACCCCCCAGAGATGAGATCCTCTCCTCAGTATCACAGCCTAACTTTTCCAATAAAAGTTACAAAGAAGTTCAGTCATTTGCCCAAAGTCAGAGAGCTGTCATCACCAAATCCAGAACTAGACCTTAAGCTGAACTTTTTTTTATAGTTTCTTTCATATATTTTGTAACACTGCTGAATTATTCAGCAGTAGCCTTCCAGGATTGTCGCTGGTAAGTCCTCATGTGGCTCCTATATATTGAAGTAGGGGAACTGGGAGGCTGGGCAATGGGCAGAAATCCTAGGAGGATGAGAGTAGTTTCAAATGCCTCGAAGTTGAGTGCTTGCCCTGTGTCCTTGCTGCTTCGTGACTGCAGTGCTGGTGGTCAATACTTAGCCCTGGCTCCATGTCAGACCTCAGCTCACCATCACCACCTCCTCCTTCTAGAATCTCTGCTTTGCCACAGAGATGCTGAGAACCACATTTCCCAGAACCCCTGCCACAGTATGGTTCTGGTTGAGAGTTTGTTGACATGGGAGCTTGCATGAAATTTGAAAGCAGAAGAAAAGAAGAAGCCATTTTTATCCACAGTCAGGACACAAGGGCAAACTCAAGATGTGCAGACTGTTCCCAAAGAACTCAAGTGAATCACATCCTTCACTACCGCTGATGGGAGTTGGAGTAGGGTGAGGGTATTTCCAGAGATTCTGAGAACCCCAGAAGTTCCCCAGTCATCTTTTCAAAGTTTCTGCCTTGCTGTTTCAAGCTGAGGTCTCCAGTATCTGCAGATTCTTGATCGCTGCTGACACTTTTTTGACCTTATATGTCCTATCTCTTTCAATAGTCCTGTAAGTTATTCATTCCTGGGCTAAAACCCTTCATACCTAGTATATACAGCATGGTTTCCTTTTTCCCTACTGGTCCCGGATGTTGCACAACATGTATGAATGCATTCAGTGCTCTCACCACCCAGCCGTTGGGCACCATTAGAAATGGGGGAAATTCACAAATTGATTGCATCACTCTCCAGTTCACCCACAAGCAGTCTATTTCAGATCATTCTTAGCACTAAAGATGAGTATCTGTATCAGAATGGATATTCTTATGACAAAAGAATGAAGAGCTGACTTCACTTCCTTTTTCTCTTCTCTTGCAAATATAAAAGCCTGTTTTCACATGAAAGCCTTTCCAGGCACTCGGAAGTTTCAGAGACCATGACCTGAGGACCAACTCCTTGAAGATCAGCTCCTTCCAGTTGGTGTCTGAGAGCAGGCAGACTTCTTTAGTGTGACTTCATTGCTTAAGGTTTGTCTCTCCCATCAGCCGGAGCTTCCTGAGAGCAGATTGTGCCTAAGACAGTTGTCTGGAAGTAGAAGGGACTCAACAATTGGTCTTATTCCCCTTGAAATTCCGCCGTTATTTTTATTCCTCTGACTTGAGCCTAATGTGGTATTCCTCCACCGTGCCTTCATGCAACTGAACTTGTTATATCTAGTCTTCTTGATTTAGAGGTTGAAGAGAACAAGAGGACTTCTTAGTCTTTAGATTTTTACACACAGAGTGCACTAAGGATTACAGTATCCTCCGTAATAGAAAAAAATAGAAAAACATGTTGAATATGTTTTTAAAAGATAAAATTATGGCTCTCATGTGGATATAAAATGAACATATGTTAGGGGTTTCATTTCACTCATCACAAATGAGGGAACCGGTCAGATGTTACAACTATTTCAAAGAACAAAAGTACATATATTTATAGATCAGGAATATTAAAATGAAGTACAAATGGAGACAAGATTGGCTTCTACAGTTGGGAAAGGAAGTCAATTGAATTTCCACCAGAATGTTTTTGCATGTATATAGATAAGAATGATTTTGCATTGCTATGAGTTACATACAATTTATAACATTGTCTGAATCAGATAGCCAATAAGCACCTTTTTATATGTGTAAATATCCATTAATAGAGAGCTGGTGCTGCCTCTTACAAGGGGGAAAATATGCATCCATTAAAAAGAATGTAACATAATAAGGTGAAAGGCAAGTCATGGATTGACAGCATTTACAGTACATATGTCTGATAGAAGGCTTGTATCCATAAAGGGAGGGAGAGGAGTGACCAATAACATGTAAAAATTGCTCAATATCATTGTTTATCAGGGAAATGCACATTAAAATTATAATGAGATACCGGCAGACCCTCACCAGATTGGCTAACAGTCTAAAGACTGGCAATGCAAGGTGCTGGTGAGAAATGAAACTACTGTTGGCGGGAGTGCAAAGTAACCTAGTCACTGGAAAAATATTTGGTAAAAATTAAACATACATTTCCTATGATCCAACATTACATTCTTGGGAGAACTGAGTTTTTTCTGTGCACAAAATGATTTCTAAAAGAGTGTTCATAACAGTTACATTCATAAGAGCCCCAAACTGGAAACAACCCAAACTGGTGGGAATACCACTTAGCAGCAACATCCAGACTACCAACTTAACGCCAAAACATGGATGAATCTCAAAAAAATGACGTCGCATGAGGGAATCCAGACAGCAATAGCTACTTGAATGAATCCTTGAATGTGAAGTTTAACAAGCAAAAGGAATGCATGGTGTCAGAAGTCACAGTAGCTGGTGACCTCTGTGGGGGACAATATTGCCTGTAAGGGGCATGCGGGAGCCCTTCCAGGGTGATGGACATGTTCTCCATCTTGATCTGGTTTCTGGACACACAGGACATACATATGAGGTCCTCAAGCTGCACTTATGTCATGTGCATTCACTTTATATAAATTGTACTTGGAAAAAAATAGTGTAGTCAATCTACAAAAACTGGTCTGCAAATCGGGTCCTGACACACAAAGGCATAGCTCTTAAGTTCAGACAGGTCACAAAACAATAAATGTAGCACCATTCCATTTACATGATTAAAAATCGTGCGTGTGGGTTATGTGTGATAAGTGACTGCATTGCAAAAGGTGGAAGATACTTGCCTGTATATTTACTCTAACTACTGGGGCAATGGATAGGAATAGGTGTGGAAAGGTATTGTCTTTTGAATCATTTACAATGTAAATGTGTGCATATTAGGTCAATTTTAATTCAAGTAATAGTAGCAGAAAATGGAATACCTGATTTAGAAGAAGATGCTGAAAAGAGACAGTTACGCAGCTGGAGCAGGGTTGGCTCTGAAATCTCAATTGGATATCTCGTGATGAAAGTTCTTTTGGTTAAATGGGAGCTTATTTAGCTCTAAGTAAGTCCGTGGCTGAATATGTTCAGTGAATACAGTGGAGTGCAAAAATACAATTTGATCTTGGTCTTCTAGGGTTATGTGTTTCCCATTGAAGACTAACTCCCTTTCGTGGGTGGCGAAATCAGCTTTAAAAGTTGGGACTGATATTTTAAAGAATGGATGGAATAGAAAAGAAAATATCAGGACAACATTATTTTGGAAAACTTCTGTCTCGGTTTTCTACCTATAGTGTATGTAGGAAGTCGGTCACCTTGTAAAATGTATTTCTTATTCAGGACACAGTCCGAAGTATTGGGAAGCCACTAAATCTAGTAACTTTAGCTCTGCTCTGCTCTGCATAGCTGACTGCACTGGCTAGTGTCGGGTGACTGGTTTTCCCTTGCCCTGTAATTTAGTGAGATGTGGACAGTCCACGGAGCGGGAACGATGTCCTCTCTGACTTATAAAGGAGAACGCTAGCTTCCCTTCCCTCAGAGTCACAAGTGACTCCTTCAGGGATGACCTCTGGCATTAAGATTTGGCTGAGGAAGCAGGGGCTGGACCACAGTGGGTCATGTTTTGTGGAATGAACCCTGTCTTCATATTTCACCCGTCATCCTACCCTTGAAATATTTGCTTTTCAGTCCTTGAAATCTCTGTTGTTCTTTCTAAAAACAAGGCTACTTCAGGTGTGTTTAGACAAAATGCCAGCTTCCTATCAGTCTTGTAGATGAGGGCAGCGGTAGGCTTGTTTTTCAGGCTCCAGCACAGGAAGAGTGGGATGTGTGTGTGTGTGTGTGTGTGTGTGTACACGTGTGCATGTGTAGGGAGAGATAGGGCTGTATACATGCATGTCCAGGGTCCAATGTATTAGCCTTATTCCTAAATGAGCAGATGAGAGTGCTGCATAGCAGAACTGTCTGACTTGAATATGGCCAAGCCTACTCGAGGAGGCGTGCACAGTGGCATCACTAATATACTCCATTTCCCAAGAATGTCACCACGTCAAGTTTTTAATGGCACCACTTTAGTGATTTTTCCAAGTAAGTCTCTTTCTTGAAAGCCATGTTCCTGAAATAAGTTGTGCGTTGGAGAGGATATCACTTTTGTCGATTAGCCCTCGTGTGTTCAACCTAATTGTTGGTTTTCTTACGTGATGAATGATGTCTGTTTAAGGAAAACATAACACACTGATGTTTTTCCAGTGCCTTGCAGTGTAGGGTGCGGGACTTCCATGAGCTCACCAGACTCCATGAGTAGTTACTGTTTAAGCCTCCTTTTGATCCGTTTAAGAATACCAGCCTAATAAGAAAGGCTGTTACCAAATTTACACGCTGTGGGTTCGAGAAGGGAAGTGTCCGCACAGGGACCCTAATCAACCCGTCAATTACTAGACTGGTTGGTAATCAACTCTAGACATTCGCGTGTGTCTGCGTATCCAGGTAGCTAATGGGTTTGAGGCCCTGGCGCACAGGACACTGCTGCTTGGGTCTGTGTGTGGTGGAGGCGGTGCTGGGGCTTGGTTATCTACTCTTTCTACATTGAAGAGGTCATGGAGGAAATGAAAGACTGATCGCTTTTCCCTCCGATGAGCCTGTGCACTCTCGTTATTACTCTAGAAAAAGATGGTTTTCCAACTTCATTTGGAGAAATCCCAAGGGTATCACGAATGTTTGAAGAGAGTATCGTTTAGAATAACAAAACATTTCACACCTGTAACCAGTGGAATTATTGTTAGTTTTCCTAGGTGTGAGGATAGCACTTTTGTGGTATAGATTGTATGTATTCTTTGGAGATGCATGCAAAAGTATTTAGCAGACAACTGATATGATGTTTCCAGTCACCCTTTCAGATGGTAGAACAAGAAAAGACAGATAGAGCTAAGTAGGCTAAAATGCTCAAAATTATCGAATCTCGGTGGGAGTACATGAATATTCATGGCATTTATTATTCTTTCTGTTGGTTTGACAATTTTCAAAATAAAAAACTGGGGAAATATGTCTCTGTATTTGTGGTATAAATATCAGGACAGTCATGCATCACTTCGCAAGGAGATACATTCTAAGACATGCATCATGAGACAACTTTGTCCTTGTGGGAAGGTCATAGAGCGTACTGACACAAACCTAGATGGAATAGCTGGTTACAAACCTAGGTTCTGTTGGGACCACCATCCTATGTGTGGTACCACCGAAATGCTGTGACATGAGGCGTGACCCATGTGGAGAGGAACAGCTAAATGTAGCGACATGGGAGTGCTGGTTGATTCCAGGCCAAGGGATATTCGTTGTGCTCTCATCTGTCTCAAACCCAGAGACAGACAGGCAGAAGTTAATGGTAGAATGTTCTTGTAGAGGAACAAAGGCCGTGGGGTTAGCTAGGGTAGAATTGAGCTGTGATAGTCCCAAAAAGGCCTCAACCAAAGTCCCAGGAGCTTGGCAGCTGGAGTGACGCTTCCCACGTCT
>RJWH01007395.1:0-40777 GCA_004363575.1 Solenodon paradoxus | reverse complement strand
TCTCTCTCTCTCTCTCTCTCTCTCTCTCTCTCTCTCTCTCTCTCTCTCTCTCTCTCTCTCTCTCTCTCTCTCTCTCTCTCTCTCTCTCTCTCTCTCTCTCTCTCTCTCTCTCTCTCTCTCTCTCTGTGTGTGTCTCTCTCTGTCTCCCCCTCTCTCTGTCTCTCTCTCTCTCTCTCTCACTCTCTGTCTCTCTCTCTCTCTGTGTCTCTCCCTCTCTCTCTCTCTCTCTCTCTCTCCTCCCCCCACCCCCCATGCAATGTGCCTTTTTTTTTTTTTTTGGACATTCAATGAATTTATTTTTATTGAGATAACTGATTTACAACACAAGTTTTAGATGTGCAGGCTCACTCTTCATCAAGTGTAAACACAAACTCCTCTACCTTTTGCTCCCTCTCCCCACCTCGCTTCCAGTGACCAAAGTTCTGTTGTCAGTGTCCAAGGGTTAGGTTTTCTTGTCGATTTCCTTTGTTTATGGTCCACATTTGAGTGCCATCATCTGATGCTGATCTCCTGACTCACTGTGAGGTAATCACCTGTTCTTCCATTGGCATTGCTGAAAATGGCCAGGTTTCATTTTCTTTTAGAGCGCTATTTCATTGTGATCTGTCAGTGGACGCTTTATTTCCATTTCTGGGCTACTGTAAACAGCAGTGAACATAGAGGGGCATTTATATCTTTTTTGAATTAATATTTCATATTCTTGGGAGAAATACTTAGAAGTGGAATTGCTGCATCTTATCGTAGTTCTGTTTTTAACGCTTTTAGGACCCTCCATATGGGTTTTCAGAGTTTACATTCCCACCAACAGTGTGTAAGGGTTTCCTTTTCTTTACACTCAACCACACAAATCTTTGATGGACGGACAGGGATATGTTCTAATTCTACTGATTCAATTCAATATATTAGTATACCTAAAATAGAGAACATCAAAACATTACTAAATTTATATGCATGAACACACATAGTAGAATGATGAGCTTTCCATAGAGTAACAGTTTTTCCCTAATTACTTAAAAAAAATCCTTGGCCTTAATATTAGTTTTTAGACACAAGTTCTGACACTGCAGTGTTATCTTAGGGTCAGTCTGTGTCAATAACAATAGTAACTTTCATCTTTTGGCATCTGACCACTTAATAAATGTGGGCTCAATCTATTTTCACCTTAACTTTTGTAAGCTCCTTACATTTGCAAGTTACAAGTATACCGAAGTCCATTCCTCATTCTTTTCCTTATGTGTGTAAATTAGTGAGTAACACTAGATAATGAGATTCTGAGTTCCTTTTAAGCACTGATGTGTTTGCATCATTGAAAACAAAATATAGCTGCTGTGAAGAAGTGTTATTAGGGTTTTCCCTCTGAGCAGCCCCATTATCGGGAGGTCCAGTCATGGAAAGATCTGGATAGAGCTTATTGGCCTGCTTGGAACATGCTCCCGTAACTTCCACAGCCTCCAGCCTTCTTGTAATTGACTCATTTCCCACCCAAACTGGGGTATATTTAAGAGTGCAGAGTGACTATTGATAAACACATGAGGAAAGCAGATTAAACTGTTATTTTCCTGGTCAAATCAGAATATTTAGCAACTTTGCTTACGTTAATTTGATCTTTCAAAGCCCTGGTATCAGAAGTGTCTGCTTTCTGAGAAAAGATTCTTCCATCCTTAGAAAGATATGCTTCCCACTCTAAATGTGTAAGGTGGCCCCGGATATTGATGTAAGTCTTTGCTGGCTAGATTCATTTGTGTTTTTCCTGTGACCCTGATTCTCTAACTCTTGTTGCACGAACGGACTCTACTTAAGGGCTTTGAAAACTTGAGTAGCTGTTGTAGGTGGGAAGCTGTTCCTAGGTAGTTTTTTCCCTTTAATTGAGATTAATTCACATCCGGTAAGATTCACTATTTAGAAAGTAAAATGGAGTGATTTTTTGGTATGTCCACAAAATTTACAAACATCACCGCCCTTTAGGCAGAAGCATTTCATCAATCCCTAGACTTTGTATCTTGCCCGTTGGCAGTCACTCCCTGTATTAGTTTCCTGTGGTTATTATAACAAGTCATCTCAAGCATGGTGACTTAGAAGAACACAGTGTTATTGTCTTAAATCTGGAGCCATCAGATGGAAATCATTGTCAGGAGACTGGCCTCATGCCGTGTGACACTTTAGGGGAAAAGCCATCCCTTGCTTCTTCCAGCTTGTGGCTGTGGCTGCAGTCCTTGTTTGTGACCACGCCAGCGCCACTCCAGTCTTCTCTGTGGCTTTCTCTGTGTGTGAGCGCCCCTTTGCCTCCTTAGGAGGACATCTGTGGTGGTTTATTATTTTAAAATAATTTTGACTGTAATGAAAAGCACATAACAAAATTTACCATCTTAAGCATTCTTAAGTAAATATATTCCCTAGTGTTTGGAGGCAGATCTTGAACTTTTTTAATCTTGTGGAATTGGAACTCGTTCAGTCCTTAAAATAACAGACTCTCCTTTTCCTCTAAATCCTGGTATCTGTCATTCCCCTCTGTTTCTTTTCTCTTGTTTTGTTTACTTGACATGCTTCATGTAGATGGAATCACGCAGTCTTTATTTTTGGGTGACTAGCTTATTTGACATAATGTCTTTAGGGGCATGCGTGCTGCAGGCACGTGACCAGACTTCCTGTTTATGGTCACCGCTGCTTCGTGTGTGTCTGCCACGTGCAGCGACCCATTCAATGGTCGGTGGGCATCCAGGTTTGCTGCCACTGCTTGCTTATTGTGGGCAGTGCTGCTGTGAGCATGGTGTGCACCTCTCTTTTCCATACCCCGCTTCCGTTTGTTCTGAATAAACGTCACTTCATTCTTGCTCACTCTGATTTTCATCGTGAATGCCTAGTCGGGTGGAGAGTTAACGGTACGGTCAGCAACTGAAAATCCAACTAAACATCAGTTGGGGACTCTTTTCTTTAAAAATTTTTTTTTTTAATGTAGCAATTTACTTCTCATAGATTTGGCGGCTGGGAAGTCCAAGATCAAAGTACTGACCATTTGTTCCCCAGGGGAGGGCTCTCTTGCCTGTTGGTAGACCTCCCTTCTCTGCGCCCTCAACTGGGCCAGGAGGGAGGGAGAGGAAGCTCCGATATCTTCTTATGAGGGCTCCCATCCCATCACGAGGGCCCAGCCTTCATGACCTCGTCGAAGCCGAGCTATAGAGCCCCCAGTGTTTGATCAGTGTCTATGAGAAAAGAATCCTAGATGACAGTGACCAAAATGTGATGTTATTTGAGTCCCTGCTTTCCTTAGGCCTCGTTTTGCTTAAAGCGTGATTCTAAGAACCTATCACTGATATCGTTTGAAGACTTCCTGTGCCTCTCAGCTGCCCTGCTGGTCACTTGGAAGTGTGGTCTCGTGGTTCCACGTGGAGGTGTGGTCATCTGGGCACTGGAGACTTGGACTTCTACTAAGTGAGCTAGAAAAGCCATCGGCGGGGTTTGAGCAGAGCACATGGTATAATCTGATTCATTTTAAGAAAATCACTTTGCTTGCCATGTGAAGAAGGTGGAGTGAGGGAGGAAGCATTGGATTAAAGTTCATTGTGGAAGGCAGATTGCAGGAAGAAGTCAGGAGCCCTTAGAGAGTACTTATAAGTTAGATCTTGAGTTGAATTGGGATGAGATCATCAGGAGAGTTCAATCCCATTCCTAGGAATTTGCTGAGCTCATGGCATGGAGATACGCTATTTGTTGACTATGTGTAGGGATCCTTACTCTCACCTTCGAATATGGTATTTTTCAATATTGATATTGATGAAATTAGTATGTATGAATCAACTGAGATATGGACATTTAAAACAAACATTTTTACAATTCTGTAAAACAAACTGCAATTAATGGTTGATGCTTCTTCAAAGGAGCTGTTGTGGGGAAACACAACCAACCTTGGAACATTTGCAACAGAACTGAGGTGACCAAAAGGGAATGCGGTGGGCGGGGGCACATGGTGGCGGAGCCCGCTGGACAGTGGGGAAGAACACTTGGTGATGTGGTGGAGGGCAGGGTGTGTTGAAATATATCTAAGGAATGGGGAACCTATATGTAGGAAATTATTTTATAATTACTACAATAAAAAATAAATTAGAAATAAAACAAAAAAAGAGCTGTTGCCTGAAGTCCAAGAGATAAGAATTCTACCTTTAAGATACAGAAACAAGTTCTAAACGTTCCAAAGAAGATGACGTTGGAAAAGTCACTGACTGAGATTTCCAGCTTCCTCTTTTCTGACTTCAGAGCCTGTTTCTAAAGAGAGCACAATGATCCTTTTGAAATACTTGTCCCTCGTGTGTGGTTTTCCCTAGTGACGAGTTGTCGAGTTTTTCTTTTTTCTTCTTTCAGTGGAAGAGATGATAATCCGTGTAGAGCAGAGCTATGACTTGAGAGACGCAAACACTTGTGGTCACAGGGTTTAAGCTGTCATTTATCCCCTTACGTCTGCAGGTCCCGGTCTGTATCTACACATAAGGATGTTTACAGCTGCCATAAAGTCTCCGCAGTCTTCTGTCCTCACTGCTGTGTGGCATGCTTATGCTTAAGTGGCAGTCAGCGTGTCTGAAGGGAACACAGGGACTTGTGGCCACACCCGTCAAGAACAAGACCGCTTAGAAAATGGAGCAGCCATGTGTGCTATCCGAGGACGACACAGAGCCAGAGCCACAGAAGGGTGTCAAGGAGACCAAACAAGCAGGTGCCGAGGACGCCGAGCTGGTCCTTGTTGGGGTGGAGCATGTGAACGAAGATGCCGAGCTCATCTTTGTCGGGGTGACTTCCAGTTCAAAACCCAGGGTTTCCAACATTCTGAACAGAGTGACTCCAGGTTCCTGTCTGAGGAGAAAAAGGTACGGTCACCTCAGAAAGCAGCGGGCGCAGAAATTGCAGCCTGCGCGTCCTGTGACCCCACCCGCAGCAGCGGTGACTGGCTCGCCACTTGCTGCGTCAGCATCGGGATCAGCAGAAAGTCCCTCGACGGAGCCGTTTTCAGAGCCTGACTATCAGAATGCGTCGCCACAGGTGGTGCCCGACGACCCCTTCGAATTTTGCTCTCCGCTGACCTCGCACACGGGCTCCCCTCGGCGCGCACTTGGTGCAGCGGGTTGGGGTGCAGGTTCCCTTGCATCAGAGCGGCTGTCCGCCCCTGAAGTCAACGGCAGGAAACGCAAAAGGCCCAGACTGGGCGAGGGGGTCACAGGGAGGCGCGCCTCAGCTCTGTCCTCTTCAGGTGTCGTGGGTACAGTGGCTGCGCCGCCGCAGAGCAGGCCCTCAGACGGCTTGCAGACCTCCGCACGCCATGTTCAGAATGGATCCCCTTTCCTACCAGCTTTGCCAAAGGACGGCATCCACGTCCAGCCCGCAGACCCTGTTGCAGAGAACAGGCTGGCGGAGACCCACTTTCCGGGTCTCACAAGTCCGAACGCGGCCATTAGCCCCCAGGAAGGAAACCGGGTCGTGCTGCTTCGTGACTTCTACTACGCACAGCACAAAGGAGCTGGGCCGCCGGAACCCAAGACCAACACAACCTTTAAATGCCTCAGCTGTGACAAGGTCCTCAAAAACATCAAGTTCATGAACCACACGAAGCACCACTTGGAGCTGGAGAAGCAGTGGGGCGACAGCTGGGAGGTCCACACCACGTGCCCTCACTGCCACCGGCCGTTCCCCACGCCCTTCCAGCTGCAGTGCCACATCGAGAGCGTGCACAGCGCCCCGGAGCCTGCCGCCGTCTGTGAGATCTGCGAGCTGTCGTTCGGGACGGACCGGGCCCTCCTGGAGCACATGCGGGACACCCACAAGCCGGGGGAGATGCCCTACGCGTGCCAGGTCTGCAGCTACAGGTCGTCCGCCTTCGCAGACGTGGAGGCGCATTTCAGAACCTGCCATGAAAACACCAAGAATCTGCTCTGTCCGTTCTGCCTCAAAGTCTTCAAAACCGCAAGCCCGTACATGTGTCACTACAGGGGACACTGGGAGAAGCGCGCTCACCAGTGTTCCAGGTGCCGGCTGCAGTTCTTAACCTTTAAGGAGAAGATGGAGCACAAGACCCAGGGCCACCAGATGTTTCAGAAGCCTCCGCAGCTCGAAGGCCTGCCCCCCGGGACGAGCGTCGTGATTCAGGTGGCCCACGGGCCTCTTCAGCCAGGGTCGGCGGAAGCAGCGTCCATCACTGTGAGCACCTCTGATTCGGAAGCGTCCCCACCCAGGTCGAAAAGTAGAGTCTGCAGAACCCCCACTAAGCTGCTGCAGTGAATCGGGGCGGGCCAGCTCCCCCAGTCCGTGCTCCGCAGAGCGCGAGCACAAGCTTGGCGGCGTCCAAAATCGCGAAGCCGCTGAACCATCTTATGAGGGTCTTTCTTTAATTTATGAAATACAACATTATTTGACCTCGAATGTTACACTGTATTGTAAAATGTATTTTCTGGTTTACGTGGAACTCTGGCTTAAATTTTATCCGCGGTGTCTGTGTTTGTGTGAGAAAGAAAAGCAAGTGGAAGCATATTTATTATTTTGGTATCGTGGAACTCCCGTTTGAAAGCGCATCTGGATAGACATACATTGATGTACAGGTGTCTGTCTGTCTGTCTGTGCTGTGTTCAGGGTTTGGTCGCATTCTCCGCCTTTCCCTTGCCTGGAGAGCCCAGCAGCATCCCCGTCATAGCGGATGGTTTTGCAGCGGGTCCCAGGTGCTGCCGAGCACCACAAGTGCCTGTCGTGTGGGCCGCCGGCACCGGGGAGAAGCTGCGGCTGCGCCGCGACGGTGACTGGAACATGGGATGTGGCGTAGAGAATGCCCCGTGCCCCAGCCGTCTTGGAGCCAGGCAGAAGCAGCGTTGGGGACAGCCTTTGCTGAGACCCCCACCTCCCTGAACATCCAAGAGAGTAGCAGAGGCAGCACCTTCGCGCGCTGAGGGTTGGGGGTCTGCAGACACCCCCAGCCAGCTACGCCTCCAGCGTGCTGGAGAGCAGTGCTGATGCGGCCTCCTTGGGAGGCTCCCTTTCCTTTGTGTCTGACTAGCCACAGGGCACCAGCTCTGTTCTCTCAGCCGCTGCAGTGAAGCAGGTGAGCTTTCCCGGTGTCTGGAGTCCGCCCTGTGCTGGCTCTAGTTTTAGCTGAAGCCAGACAGGTGGAAGCTGTGGGTCTGCGGACCAGGCTAAATTGAGTTCTCTTGCTGTTGAGCTGGAATGGGAGCTTGTCCAGGAGCAGTAGGCGCGGCGGCTGAAAATGGCCCGGGGCGATTGCGTCCAATTCCGCAGAGGGCTTTTCCTTCTCTTTTTCTGTGTACATGTACCTTCCCCCATTTGAAAATGTGAACTTGCAATTTTGTATCTTGCCTTAGATATGAATGTTTTATGAATGATAGTTACTGTCTTATGTTTATGATTTCCCATCTTATCAGACTAGTGTGAGGTCTGAGTCTGGACACTACAGCGTACGAGAAGGGTCCTGTTTACTTAGAGAGTCCTCTCTCCATCTGTGGATCACACCACGGGGACCTGTTCCCCGCTGCTCCCAGGACACTCCCACCTGTGGGAGCCCACTGATCCTGGTTCCTGAGCGTCTGTGGCCTGGGCCGCCCTTTCCTCCTCCACCCCACCCAGGCTCCTGGTGGCCCCTGCAGCCCTCAGGAACCTGGGATCCCTGCTGTCACCCTGCTGTCTCCTCTCCCCTCCCCTCCCATAAAGGCAGCTGTCTCCTTGCCTTTCTTCCTCTTCCAGTCAGTTCCCTGAGCTAACACCAAGAGCCAGGGGCAGTCATCTCTAAGGACTTAGCATCCCTTCTAGAACTGGGGTGGAATGACTCCAGACTTAGTTGTGAGCATGTCATTCATGTTTTAGGTCATTTCCTGAGTGTAGATTCTGTTGTATTTATTGACTCAACGTTTGATGTTGAATTTGCACTTTGAACATTTTACTCAGCCTTTCCAGTTTGTTCTCCTGGACCAAGACACTTGCCTCAGTTTCACCCTGATTTCTCCAGGTGTGTGTGTGTCTGTTCCACTTGTCTAGTTTCAGAATTCTGTGTATAAATAGATCTGCAAACTTCTCTCCTTTATTCTGTTTCTGTGATAACAACTACAAAGTGTTCCATTTTGTGGCTGCTTACTATGATCAGCATTGTTACTGTTTGCTGTTTCACTGGAACATTCCTTATCAGGAATGCGCGTGTTACTTATTGCCAGCTAGGCTCCAGGGATCTGGGTCCTGCCTTCCTCCCCTCTGGCATTCTCCGCCTGCTGCCCTGCCATTTCCCCCACTGTTGCACTGCTGTGACCTCCTGACCTTGCATTTCCTCAAGCAAATGACATTTCTTCCTGATCCAAAGACTTGCAAGTGCTGTTTCTTTTGCAGAATGCCCTTCCCCCAGCCTGTGCTTTACTTCCCCTGGGCTGGTGTCCCCTCCTTTGTTCACTGCTCCTCACCTGCTGGCAGTGAACCCCCCTCCCTGCCCCCTTGAAGGCACTTTATGGAGCGCTCCCTCTGCAGTCTCAGACCTCCCAGGTTTTCACAAAGAGCTGGAAAGGGATCGTAATTATCAAGGGCTTTGCTTCTCAGAATTGAGCTTGAGTCAACTTCTGTGCCTGTAATGAAAAGAAAATATAGTGACGAGTTCTGGGAGCTTTGTCTGTTTTTCTAGCGATAGCTCTATTTTTGAAGCAATGTCACTTTGTTTTGTTTACAACTAGATTGGATATCTGTCAAGATAACTATTTTGTTATTATCCTATGTGAAATTCGTCTATTTTGCTTGCTGGTTCTTTCAGATGAATTTTATTAATGTTGCCAAAATTGTAAGTAAAATAGCAATTATAGTAATAAAATGTGTTTTTAAAAGATGGCTTGGCTCTGTCTTTACCAGTCACATGGCGTTTTGCGTTTCATCTCGTTGGATTTAGTGCCACCATCTAAGACTGCCTGCCTGCTGGTTCACTGCTCGGCCAGAACTTCTGAGAAACCTCAAGAGAGGCCTTTGTGGGGGTTTTCGGGTCACTCAAAGAACCCACTAGAGTCAGGCGCGTGAGCAAGCAGAGGTTTCATCAGGGTAAAGGGATGGAGCCGACCAAGGGAGGTCCAGACTCCGTGGGTTCGGGGTCGCTCCACATGCCAGACAGGCGCAGCGAGTAAGCAAGTTGGGGGTCCATTAGTGGGGAGCAGAGGGAGGATGGAGCCAGCCAGGAGGCTAAGACCCCATTAGTAGGGAGGCTGACTCGAGGCCTCGCCAGTGGCCTGAGTTTTTACGGGAAAATCCCACATGGTGAGGAAGGGAGAGGAGTCTGCAGACCAGGTTCCAGGTCCTGATTGGCCAAGGTGACGTTGTCCTTAGAAGTTACTGGTGGTCTTCTTCACCTGATGTCATTCTTTGGTTTCTTGGTGAAGGGTCTGTGCTGGTCCCACATGTCAAACTCGTCCATCAGCTTTCCTTATGGATCTGGATGCTTCCACGACTGGGTGCTGGCGCCAGAGGCGGTTCACTATCCTCTGAGAGTTGAACTTTAATCCCTGGTCTAAGGCTGGCTCTCGTGGGGGTCCTGACAGTTTCGTCGCACAGGAGGTGAGTGGTGCCTGTTGGGTTTCTAGAAGTGTCCCACATCTGAGGAGTAACTTGTCTTTGTTCAGACCTTCTGACACATTTCCATAGACCAGGTGACTGAGACAATGGGCACATTTCGCAGTTTGGAAGTTGGGAAATTCCGTTTGGGTTATTGGTGGAGACCTTCTGGCTGCCTGGAGCATTCTCCTCCTACCAGGGAAAGAGCGAGGGTCCAGTCTTTCTCAGAAGAGCACTAACTCCACCAAGGGGACGGGGCCCACCATCGCTGAAACCGCATTCCCTGAAAACCTGCATCTCTAAGGACCTTCAGAATCAACACGATGAACTTCGGGAGACACAAACATGCAGCCCGACCATCATCCAGAAGCTGGCAGCTCGCACATCTGTCCCTTTTCCAAGACCCACGCATGGCCTCCCTGGGTAGACTCCGCTTCAAATCAGTGTGGACTCTGTACTAGTCATCAGCATAGGACTGTGTATTTCACATCTAATTAATCTTTGAGCTTTATATCCCTGAGAGAAGGAACCTTTTAAAATTGACCTTTGTCCTTATACCTCCCAGACCAACCTAATCACAGAGTGTCACCAGAATTGGCCATTAATCAGTATCTGCTGGTTGAGTGAGTGAGTTGATACAGGGATGGCTGGAGAGATGGGTGAAAGTTTGAGCTCAAGACACAGAGTTGTAAAATAAGGGTTTTAGGCTAAATAATAATTAATTTCCCCCAATACTTTGTGGGGAAAGATTTAAATATAGGAGTGCCTTGTAATTATAAGATAGAAAGTAGAACAAAATTAAATAAAAAGCAAATAAAGGCATTAAACACCGACAAAGTAAAAGGCGTTAAGGGTGGCGTCACTCAAATGTGGGCCAGAATGAAACAAAACAAATGAACCAAAAACCCCCAATAGAAATGGCAAGACGGTGAAAGGAGAATAGAAAACAGCCTGTGTTTGGGACTTAGAAATATTCTTCCCATTCTTTTGATCTTAAATTTTTCTATAGAAATTCTTTTCTCCCTTGTAAATATTTTCGGTCTTCTTTGACTTATAGGACTTTGGAGAATATAACATTTTTAATATTTAATTTAAAATTTAAGTTTTATTCCATGTTTTAATTTTGACAGCCATTTAAAATTTTAAGTCAACATACCCATTTCAGACAATAATGATACATAGAATATAATGTAAAAAACAAAAATATCTACATATTGGCATGCAGTCACCCTTCCAATCCAGTCTCCTAACACTCGAGTCCCTCGTGGGGCACCTCCAGTTTCCCTGGCCTTCAGGGTGCTGCGGGGCCAGTGTAAAGGAAGCATCGTTTAGATTCTCATGTCTGCTGTCCTACCTGCGAACTCTTCCCCATCTCCTGGAAGCACTGCCCCAGACAGGACTCTCGCTCCTAGTTGAGTTGTACAGCTGGTGCCTTCCCTCTGCAGGAGACAGATACCTCCTGCGTAAACACACAGCAGCACGTCTGCTTCACGTCAGATCTGTCAGCCACAGGTCACTGCACAGTGAATAACCACACACACTGGCCTTCATTGTCCACATTTGTTCAGTTTGAAGGCCAGGCTGAAGGACCAGAACCCACCCAGGACACAGTCTTCTCGGTAATGAGGCCTGCAACGGAGGGGCCTCCAAAGCCCAAGGCCAGCCCGAGGTCAGGGAGGGCACCCCTGACAGGTGGAAATCCAAATCCAGGAGCCCAGGTGGCGGTTGCATTTGAAGCCAGTAATTTAATCCACTCGCCCAGTGAGCTGTGCTCGGGACGTTTTCTGCAAGTCTGATTGAGAACTTGTCACATCTTCTGGTCAGGTCGCAGCTGCGCCTAAGCATGACTCTGGGCAGGCCACATGCTCTGGAGCCATGTCGGGACATCCTTCCTGTGCCCTGCTGTTCTCTGTTCCATCTGCATTCACTTCTCCATGGCGAGGACAGTCTTTAAGTGCAAATGTGTATATTCTGTAATCGGTCTTGTCACCGAGTCCCCTCATTGGGTCATCATACGTACTGTACGTGGACACACTTGGTGTCACTGGGGGACACTGTTGAAATAAGATAGCTAAAGTAAATGCAAATCGGGTCAAAAACCCTAAAGTTCTTGCCATTGGGATTATGTTTTCACCTTCTCATCTCTTCCAATCTGTTTTTCTTGTGTTAACCTAAATTCACCAGGAACTATAACTGGACGCTAATTAATTTTTTTGACAAAGTTACAAATTCTGTAAGGTCAAATGGGACGAGGTGAACAAAGTCTAATGTTGACAGGTAGGAATTGCACTGCAGCAGGTGCCAGGTCGGGAGGGAACGGGCAGTGGGTCAGGAAGAGGCACCCATCTGAGTCCTCCAACTAGGAAATCACCACATGACACCCACTTGAAACCCCTCAACTGGTTTAAAAGGAACTGCTAACAGACCAATCAAAAGCCTGACTACACCAGAGTGGTTGGGGAATAAGGGTGGAGAACCAGATGGCAAATTCTTTAAAACTCAGGTTCCAATAACTCCCTTTGTGGCTTCTCTGGGCACAGCCTACTCCCTGCTTTTCCGGGGGTGTCTTCTCACTCTGTCTGCCTTTCCACTCTTACTTGTAACTTGCCAATGAATTCGCTACCTGTTTCCTTCTCTTGAGTCCCACTGAGACTGATGTGTGGTCTCTTCCCAAGGAAATCTCAGGGACACAGGTATCCAGGTGGAGACAAGCTGAGGCACACGTCCCAAAGTGTAAGAGTGGCACTCCACGGTCAAATGACTTTTTGTTCTATTTCCAAAGTTTGGCCTATCGTTTCCTGAAAAACACCTATTTAAAATTCTTTAAAAATTATCAGAGGCTCATAGCAAATTTCAAAAATACTCTGCACAGAACTGCATACCCTTCATCCAGCTTCCCACAAAGGAGACACGGCCCGATGACTATTTCCAGACCAGGAAACTGACCTTATAGTTCTGTGGGGACTCTGAACCTTACCCACCTTTCACCAAGCCTGGCCTGTGTTCGTGGGTGCGTGTGGGGTCTATGTAATTCGATCCCTGGTCTAGATTTGTGTGACCATCACCACAGTCAAGACACAGACTTTCCAGTGTGACAAGGGAACCACTGCCTGCTGCTCCTTCATGTTTGCAGTCCCTTCCACTTCGTCCCCTGGCCACCACAAATGTGGTCTTCATCTCCAGAGTTTTGCCAAAAATTTTCATTACGAACGAAACAGCTTATTGCTGACAGTGACAGGAATACAGAGATTAAAGGGACAAAACAAGTGCTTGAAATTACTCACATGCCCTGACTACTGTCACTTTTTTAAGAGAGGAAGGAAGGACAGGAGGATGGAAGGAAGGAGAGAGGGAGGAAGGGAGGTGAAGAAGACGTATTGATTTAGTTGTTTATTCTGGGTTGTGCTCAAGAACACAGGTTGGGCTTTTCGTGGTCCACACCGCAGCTGCCTGAGCCACTGAGGTGTCCCTGCTGTCATCTCTGATGGGGCCTTCTTCAAGACTTAAGTGGTTCAGATACTTTGAGGATGACAACGTAAAAGTTCTTCCCTAGGCTCAGGAGTCCACACAGGTTGTTGTGGACTGTCTCCACCTTTGTGGGCCAACTGGACACTAAATGGAGCAATTGAGGGGAACCCCCAGAGAGTGGAAACCGCTATGCACGCATTCATGCCTGAGGTCACTCGTCCCGGGAAAGTCTTTAGCTTGGACACATTCTTGAGCCTCCAGGAAGAAGATGTCAGAGAGAAGAACTGGGGACATCTCTTGTCATAAAAGCGCTTACCCTCTAGGAGCACAGATGCTTCTCGACCCTCAACTGGAGACCACATGGCTGGGACTTTCCTGGACAGCGTCAGAGTGGTCCTAGTCCTGAGATGCTGATATGATGGAGCCTTTAGGAACGAATTTAAAATGCATCCATTCCCATCACTTTAGAAAGTTAGCATTACTTATCAGAGAGAAGAATTTGATGGAAAAGTATGTGAGTTCATCTGGGAAGAGACAGGACATAAAATATGCTGCTGCAACACGTGAATAAGTGTGACAAGTCTGCCTGGATGGCTCAAGGGGTACATTTCAGAGGAACTTCAGTCAGATCTGGAATCCCATTCTGGATGTCATTTGAAGAAAGGGAACTGTGTAAGGCGAAGCGGCAGAGGTCTCCCTATGCTTCTTGCAGGCTATTTACAATAAGCTACCATAGGAGACATAAACACTTGTGGGTAGATGACTGCATAAAACAGATGAGGCATTTTTATAAAATCAAACATTACGCAGCTATAAGAATGAACCTTTGCCATTTATAGCATCACAGGAAGACACTAGGCGGTTTTGTGAGGTGAAATCAGTCAGAGGGAGAAGAGCAAATACTGGATGATTTCACCTGTATGTGGAATAAAAGGAAACAAAGCAAACGAGTGGATAAAAGCAAGTAGGAATAAGCCAGTAAACTGTGACAGAAGAACGTAGCCAGGAGGAAGTGTGTCGGGAATGGGATGCAGGGAGGAAGAGATCCAGTAACTGGGATCTTTTATGTTATGAAAATATAAATAAATAAATAAAAATAACTACAATTTAAAAATAAAGAGGAAAAAAACACTAGGTACCGAGTGATTAAATACCCCAGTTAACCAGGTATAATCTATTTATGCAGATTTCCTGGCATAGTGATTAGCTACATCCTGGATTGTAAACCGAATAAACTGATGAAGATGAAAAGCTTTTTAGTTATTACACGTTTCTTTCTTTTTTTAAAAATAACAAATTTGCTACTAAGGAAAAGTTTACATTCCTGGGATGGTGCCCACTGGACACAGTGTTGAAAAGCCCACGTTGGAAGAATATTTAAGAAGAATGTGCAAGAACTTTGCTGATAAGAAAATAAGTCAGAATAAATATATGCATTTATGTTGTGAACCCAAACTAGTACCAATATATGCACACAAAGTACAAGAAATCACTCTCAAATAATTATGTTTAAGGAGAGAAAATTAGCAAAATATCTTAACTGACTCTTTGAAGTCAGCAGAACTCAGACCCAGAATCTGGTCGTCAGGAGAAAAGACAATAATGGGTGGGGAACTTTCGGGCCTGTTCTGACCAGGACCCACTGTGCTCAGGCAGGGGTGCGGCCAGGTCTGGGTGTTTGTGTCTCACTTCCCACCCTGCATGTGTCACTGTGGAAATGGTTGCTGAACCACAGAGCACAGTAATAAACAGCCTCATCCTCGGCGTGGGCCCCCGTGATGGTGAGGGCCGCCTTGTCTCCGAGCAGGGACCCAGAGAATCGGGCAGGGACACCTGGGTTACGATTATTAGTAGCAGCTATTAGACCTCGGGGTACCTGGTAGGGCTTCTGTTGGACCCAGCAGGCATAGTTATTGGTGGTGACAGCCCCAGTACTGGAGCCACAGGTGAGTGTGACAGTCCCTCCAGGATTGGTGGACAGAGACGTTTCCTGAGTCAGCACCTCCTGTAGAGCGGCTCCTGAAAACAGAGGACAGGCCAAAGGTGAGGAGAGGAGATGGACACAGCGGGCCAATGTGGCTTCCCCACCTAGCTCAGAGGGACCCTGACCTGTGCAGTGAGCCAGGAGTGTGAGCAGCAGAGTGGCCCAGGCCATGCTGAGGACAACAGTGCTGGCTTCTCCAGACCCTGCAGCACAGAGCCAGCTCCACAGCTTCCTTATAGCCCCTCTGCCTGTGGGGGTGGCTGTCATGCAAATGGACTCCCCAGGGTACTCAGCAGTGGCCAGATGACTGAGGCCTTGTCAGAGACCCAGTGTGAGTGGCTGCAAAGCCTGGAGGCCAGGCCACAGCTGAGCAGCTCTCCTGGCCCACAGCACCCTCTAGTGTCCGCAGTGAGAGTTCCTTCCTGCAGGGCAGCGTCGGTACCTTCACTCCCTTGGTGTCCATGCTGGGAGTATCCACAATGGAAGAATGCCTTCCTGCAGATCTTTTACCTTTCCTTACCCTCTCCTCCTCGATCTGGAGGTTTTATTCTGTCAGTGGGCTATGTGTGTGCCTGAGAGACCCCAGACTGGAAATCGTAAAAGGATTTGGGAAGAGAATGCTGGAATGCGTCACTGCTCTTTTTTATTCTGACCTGAAATCCAAACAGAGCGATGATCCAAACAGAGCGATGATCTCTCTGAGAAGAGAAGCTGGCCTGAGTCTCCGGTGTCTTCTGTTAGGTTTCTTGGAAACCTGTCTGTTACACACTAACCTCACTGTCAGCTGATGAATTCTAAGTCAAATATTTGGTTATAGAGGGTCCATTTTCATTCCAACATTAAAATGACATGATGTGTAGTTTTCTACTGGTGCAGAATCCTAGTTAACTGCATTGCACACTAACCTCACTGTCAGCTGATGAATTCTAAGTCAAATATTTGGTTATAGAGGGTCCATTTTCATTCCAACATTAAAATGACATGATGTGCAGTTTTCTACTGGTACAGAATCCTAGTTAACTGCATTGTGACTTCTGTTCATGCTGCCAAATATTGCTCAGAGGGCTTGTTTGTTTTACTTCTCAAAACAGGACCTCACAAACGTGTCTTCCTTCTGCCATTTGGATCAGAGCACTTTCTCCCAATGCAAAATATATGCATCCCAACCAAAATGCACCTCTCAAAGGGTTATGAACCTCCTTGGGAATGAAAATTGTGAGATGAAATGACTTTTCTTTGACCGTCAAGGCATGTCTGGATGTGCCAGAGACCTGTGACCCTAGTGGACAGGGGGACACATTGTGTGAGGGACCCTGAGATGTCATGTGTGTATTCACTCCTTGGAGCCATGTGTCTTGTCAAGTTTTAACGTATTTCCCATCTCTGGACCCATTCTCCAAGTTGATGTTGGTGATTTAATTAACTGATGAGATGTTTATGGATTTGCACATGCTCCATTCCCCTGGAAAATTTAGACCAAGTGCAAGTTAACATCGACGTAGATGACATTTTCAGAATACTGTTTTCTACACTGCGAGAGTGCAATTTCTTCTCATCCTACATCCTGCCTATTAAAACACATGGAAGAGCATGCATTGGCCAGTGAATGGGTATAAACCTTCAACTGAGACCATGTTGATTATGGTAGAAAATGTATATGAACAAGGACAGCAACTCTGACATGATTTTGACTTGTGTTTGCGTAGTCCCTGTTCATTTGGAAGCATCCATTTGGGCTGTGATATTGTAGATACAGACTGAAGACTAAATGAAGATATGGTCTATCAACAAATTCAGAGAATGCATTTGACAGACAGCACCCATTTATGGTGAATCTACATAAAATTGGGACAAAAGGGACATCCCTCAACATAATAAAGGCCATATATGATAAACCTATAGCCAACATTATACCTAGTGCTGAAAACCAGGAAACATTTCCACTGAGATCAGAAATGACCAAGGCTGTCTTCTATCAGCACTGCTGATTGTTCTGGAGGTCCAAGCCATTGTAATTAAGCAAGAAAAATAAAAGAAATACAAATTGAAAAAGAAGTAAAACTATCACTATTTTCAGATGACATGATAATATAAGTGGAAAATTCTAAAACTTAATAAAACAGTACAATTAATGATTATAGTAAAGATGTAGGCTACAAAATGTGGTAGACAAAATATGATGTATTTTTACATGCAAACAATTTGATAGAAAAGAATGAAATCAAGAAAACTATCCATTTATAGTAGAAACAAAAAGAATCAAATACCCCAGAATAAATTCAACAAAGGTGATGAAAAACCTGTAGAACAAAAGCTATAAGATGGTGTTAAAATAATAGAAGATGATACAAAGAGTTGGCAATATATCCTGTGCTCATAGTTGGAAAGAATTGACATTGATAAAATGACCACAGAGAGCAACATGCTGGTTAAATGAAATTCTATCAAACACCTTGGGCAGTTTTGAGAGAAAAAGAAAAAAAAAACCTTAAATTTGTATAGAATAACAAAAAAAGACCTGAATAGGCAAAGAAAGCAATTATGAGAGAAAAGAACAAAACTGGAGTTATCACACACCCAGATCTTGAACTATATGATAAATTCATAGTAATCAAAACTGTATGGTAGTGAATTGAGAGAGACACAGATCAATGGGATAGAATTGAATCATCAGCAATAGACTCACACATAGATTGTCATTTAAATTATGACTAAGGTTTCAAGAGTATATGATGGGGAACATTTTTCAGTAAAGGAATTGTGACAGCAGTCACATGGAAAAGAATGACTCTCAATAACTCTCGAACACCATAGACAAAATGATTCAAAACGGATTAGAGACTTGGTGGTAGACCAGAAGCTATAAAATACTTAGAAGAAAACAAAAAATACGTTCCATGGCAATGGCCTTTGTGAGTTCTTTGATCCAGCAACACTAGCAGGTGTTTGTGGTGCTCAGTGGATGTGGTGGAGAAATCATGTTAATTTGGTGGAAGGGGGTAAAGTGTATTATTATATATAGGAGGAATGATGAGCATACACACTTGGGCTTTTATTATTTTGTAAATCAAAGTTACCTCAATAAATGTATGAACAAAAATAATTAAATAATGATATATTGGGAATTAACGCTACTGCAACATTAAGGGTGCTACTAGTCCCAATCTACTTTTCCATATTTAATATATATATATATATATAATTAAATATTGCTTTACTGTAGGTTAAATTATAATGCATTGCTCTTATATTATCTATATATTTGATTGCCATTTTTGTAGGAGATGTATAGTAAGTGAAAGAGCAACACAGGCAAATAGTTTCCATACCTAAAAAAAGTGACCTGAGGAGTCCAGCCCGGGAAGAGGTAGTAGAGCTCTTCCTTCTGAGCTCAGAGGATCCTCACTGGGACTTTGGAAGCAGCAGGTGGTTGTAGAGACTGCACGAGACGGTGGAGAGGAACCGTGATGAGCTGCTGCCATCATTGTTTGGTCTTCACAGGATGGCTGTGCAGGAATGACAGAGGAGGACATGTGGATAGGTCCATCCAACTCAGAGAGAGCACTTGGAACCAACTCACTGGCTCTGCCACTGAGGCACCATCTTGCTATTTCTAGTTGTCCTCATCTACTTAGGTAGAATCTCTCTGTCAAGCAGACTTCCATTGTTTGCTGCCAAAGAGAAAGTCAGTACCCAGACACTTTACCTGAAGCATGTTATCCCTGGAGCAGACTAGAACAGGTTAGTTGGAGAACATTTTTCCAAGGGTTTTTGGAAAAGATGTTATTCTGTAGATGTTTGATCCAGGTAAGCAGGCGCAATCCTGAAGGATGGAAAGTCCTAGCTATTGAACTTCTGTTGCCAGGTTGAAACCCAGCTCCATTCTCTCCCTCGGGTTCAGGAGAGGATGCTGCTGTTTCTTTGAGGCCTTTCAGTAATCTACATGACATTTCAAGGGTAGTTTCCTAGAAGTGGGCTTTCAGATTGTTGAATTAATAGTAAACCGTGGAGAAATCTTTGTTTTGCTGTTGGCATCGGTGACCTGAGCATACACAGAACTCTCTGGAGAGAATGACATGCACTTGATGTTCTTCATGGTTTCAGAGGAGAGCACGGGAAGGAGGTCAGGGCTGGAGGACCCTGAACTGTTCTCTCCTTGATGCTTGAGTCCTTATTGGGGGTGAGGGGCAGGGAGGAGAGAAAGGCAAAAAAAAAAAAAGAAGGAAGGATGGCTCTCCATCTCCACCTTCACCTCCACCTCCATCTCCACCTCTATCTTTACTTCCATCTCCATCACCTCCATCTCCACCTACACCTCCATCTCTACCTCCAATGCCATCTCCACCTCCAACTCCACCTCCACCTCTATCTCTATGTACAATCCATCTCCACCTCCACCTCCAATTCCATCTCCACCTCCACCTCCAACTCCATCTCCACCTCAGTCTCCACATCCATCTCCACCTCCATCTCCATGTCCACCTCTGTCTTCACCTCCATCTCCACCTCCATCTCCATGTCCACCTCTGTCTTCACTTTCATCTCCATCACCTCCATCTCCACCTCCACTTGTATCTCTACCTCCAACTCCATCTCCACCTCCAACTTCACCTCCATTTCCATCTCTACCTCCATCTCTATGTCCATCGCTCTATCTCTTCATTTTATCTGTATCATCTATATCTATACATCAACTACTTCTATGTATATCTCATGTATATGATGTATAGCTACATATATCTATGTCTTTACCATCTATGTGTAATTCAAATATATTTAGAACATTTTAACTTGAAATCAATGTGTTAGGGCTGATTATGAAGTCTTCACTTGGTCTTCAATCTGATCCAAACCCTCACTTCATGGCTTAATTCTCAAGGTCAAAGAGCTGGTGTGAATATTGTCCTGACGATGTGGAGATGCCTGCAATGTTCTGTGGCTCGTAGTTGTGATTGACTGTGTGAGCTTTGTCTGCTGTGGTTGTACTTTTCACGTTTGAGGAGAGGTCCTGCTTTTTGTCCTTTCAACTTCATGCCGGACCCCTTCTCATTGGTTTTATTGATTTGATCTGAAGTGAGGTACAGACTTTGGAATTTTTTAAGTATCCTCAGATTGGGGAGCCCTGGAAGAGGCATTGCTTTGAGTTCTGTTTCTAACAACCTATGATGCTTGAACAAGTAGATTTGTTTCTTGGAAACACCCTCTGTGGGATCAGAGGAATCCATCTGTTCATCTGCCCATTCTTGATTTCCTCTCCTCATGATGGTCTTGATTTAAACCTATTTTTGATCTGTGTTTGATCAAAAAATTATCATGGTTCCTGAAAAATGACAGGGAATAATGCTTCAAAAGAAGGTGGAAATTACATTGTCATTTTGGTGGCTAGGTGGATTCTTAATATTTAGAAACAAGGGATCAAAATGCAAAATTCAGATAGTTGTCAACTTTTCAGAAATTTGGAAGGAGACCAGATTCCAACCCCGGAGCTTCTCTCAGGACTGCAAATGGTCATGTGATAGAGCTTCAGGCACAGGGAGGCAGCTCTGGGGAGGGGGTGGGGTAGAGAGCAGGTTAAGGGGCAGGAGGGACTCTCCCCGCACAGGAGCCTCTGTGTCTGCAATATGTGCTTTCCACCAGATGACAAAACACTGACTTTCAGTCGTAAGGTGTGTGGGCTGCTCTAGTGGATCCTTGTCATTCCTTCCTCTTGGTATAGATGCACAGATCTATTGTCTTCACTGTGGTACTGTCCTCCTCACCTCTCTCACTCCCCAAACCCAGGAACCAACACCTGAGATGCATTCTCTCATTCATTAGAAATACTGACAAGGTTTTAAAGCTGTTGCTCCCACTTTTCTTATCACCAATCTCTCTCTGTCTCCGTGTCTGTCTCTCTTACCTCTTCAAATCAGCATGTTTTCTAGCTTATTGTGAGATTTTCTAAAGTCCTTATCTTGAAGTTCTGTAAGTGAACTTCTAAGTGTGGTCATTCCAGGGAACTGCAATGTGGCAGGGGTGCAGGGTGCATCGTGAGGTCAGTCTGGAGATGTGGATGCTCCTAATCCCCCAGGTCGTGTCTCATCTGTGTAGACCAGCAGAGGACACCCATTTCACATGCTGTGAATGCACGTGTGGAGCCCACCCCATCACCCACTTCCTAGGAACCATGAGCAAATGTCTCCGTGTCTCACCTCTCATTGAGAGTCAGAAGCATACCTCCCACACGTTTCATGGTTCAGGAAACAGACTCTATCTGGGGGCCATGTGACAGCTTTGATATCAGGTCAGAAGAAAACAGTTATTGTCACACTTCCTCTTTGTCTGTGTCACCGTGTCGTACCCGTTCTGGCCTCCTATATTATAGCTGACACCGCAGATATACTCAGTCTCGTCCTCAGGCTGTATGTTGGAGATGGTCAAATAGCGGTCAGCCCCGGAGCTGGAGCCCGAGAAGCGATCAGGGACCCTGTCCCCCTTGTTGTGGCTTCCATCACTCTTCACCTGCATCAAGTACCGAGGAGCCTGCCCGGGGCTCTGCTGATACCATTCAATGAAGTAGGTGCTGTGCTCTCTGCTCAAGGTGCAGGTGAGCTTGGCCGAGTCCGCCAGGGAGCCAGAGATGGACGGGGCCTGGGTCAGCACAGGCTGGGAGAGGGAACCTGCAAACACAGACACTCAGGTTCTGGAGGAAGAGCAGCAGAGGGGACGTTCCCTGCATGTGGGTTGCAGGGAGCGTTGGGGGCTGGGAGGCAGGAATTGAGGACTGTTCTGACCTGAGCAGTGAAGGAGGAGGCTGAGGAGAAAGCATAGGGTCCAGGCCATGATGCTGGCGCCCTGAGGTCTGTGGAGGAAACCGACTGCAGGTCTCTTATCCCCTCACAGCCATGAGAAAGGGCCTCATGCAAATTCTGCCCTCCCCGCTGACCACCAAACCCCACCCCGGCTCTGTCAGTGATTCGTGTCAGTAAGGACTGTTTGGACAGGGCCTGGATGAGACTCCTTGGAGCCCAGAGAACACCTGTGAGCTGGGTCCCAGAGCCCTGAACCAGCTCCACCATCTGTGACAGGCAGGGACTACTGTCCCTACCTCCCCTCCTGCCCAAGGGCAGAGCCAGGCATCCCCAGGTGCAGCCCCTCCCTCATTGCACCTGCGGTTTTTCTACTTGGGCTCCTCAGTAGGCACAGAAACAGAACTCTCCCCACTCTCAGAGTCCTCAGGCCAGGGTGCCTCATGCTCTAACCTCCTGAACTAGAACCACATGAGCTGGGAACAGGGCATGCTCAGTCATGAAGTCTCTTCCCAGCTGCTCAGGTACTCAGGTTCGTCTCCTGCTACCTGATTCCTCACGGGATCTGCTCATGGAAACACTGGTGTTTGGGAGAATGAGACGAACCCAAGAGGTGGAAGGAAAAGGCTCCTGGTGGTGGGAAAAGGGTCAGTAGATTCAAGACTCTTAGGACCACAGGGTCAGAGAGGTCAAGGAAGAGGAAGGGATGTGGTGTCACCCTCCAGGGGAAGATCCATAAAGACATCCATTTATTTTCGTATTAAGAAGACCTTGTTGAGAAGGTTACCGGGGAGAGGGGCTGACAGTAAAGGAGTGTGACCCCAGATTTACATGGTCTAGAATCAGAGGGCAGAGGGACAGGAGGATGGTCAGCACTTTAGAGAAGACTGGGGAGTGGCCAGGTGAAGGGGAATCGGGTCAAGAGGAAGATCGCTGTCTCCGAGCTTGGTTTTTCTGTAAAGCCAGAGGCTCCCTCAGCTTTGCGGCTGTCTTCTCTAGTAGCTGAGTGCATAGAAATGGGTTCCCTTCTTTAATCAAATGTCTTTAGCTCTGTCATGATTGCTCTGTGGCCACTACTGTAATTGGTTTTTCTTCTTACTTTCTAAAATTATGAGGAGTCTGATGATATAAAACGTATGTGTAGTTTTTTGTGTTGTTTTTTTTTTTAAAAGCAGAGCCACACTCCAGACCCTCTCAGTCAGAATCCACTGTTTACATGTTTCCGGATGCTCTCTGAGTCACAAAATTTGAGGAGCATTGGTCTCATACAGGCATGGAAGCCCTGGTGTGGTTCAGTTTTGGAATTCCTTACTCCGCAATTGTAGAGCTGTCCCAACTAATATAGTAAGAGGGGGATTGTGAAGGGAGTTTTGAAGAGGGAGTTGGTAGTGGATTGTTCTAAACAGTAAGGCACAGTCTGCTTGTCCTTGTCTCAGAGATTCCTCTAGAGCTTCGATGCAATTTGAATAAAAGAAATTATTTGAAGTTGCAAACTTCATGAGATGAGAACGAGGCTGACAGGTTTAGAGGGAAGGGAGTATGCATGCAGAGAGAGTGGGGTTGGGAGCAGTAAGATAAGAGGAATGCTTGCACAGAGTGCTTGATAAAACAAGGAGCCAAGGTATGACTTGGCAAGAGGTTTGCAAAAGTATGCAAAGGACTCCCCACAGAATGAAGAGAGCACAAAGGTGAAAGGAGTCTTTCTCTATATGGCTTGTTCTTACATTTTGTAGAGGAGTCACATGGGGGCAGGGTTCTGCAGGTGGGGGAAATGGATGGTGGAGTATAATTTCTGGGTGACCTTGAGACAGTCAAGCAGATTAAAGACAACTTTAGCTCCTGCCATATGTAGTCCATTCAGGCAAGGAAACAAAATAGGTGCCCTCAACCTTCAGAATATAAAAGGAATTAGAAATAAGAAACTTAAGATTAAAGAAATAAAAGACAGTTAAGATTGTACTTTTTAAAACTAGGTCTTTTAGTATTCGAGTAAGGTAGTCAAGACAGACATAAGGAACCACTCTGTTCAAAAAATGCAAGAGAGAGTAGTTCTACGTAGGAAGCGTTTAGACATTTCTTTTGAAATATTCAGGCACCTGGGGGTTGCCTGTGACAGTTTCTTTCATTAAGTCAATGCAATTTAATGATTAAATTTCAAAGTTTTTGTAACAAATTCCAGTTATTTGAGGCAATTTGGGTAAAGTGACCAGGTTTCACTAAAATCAATCTAAAGTTGACTCAGACAGTAAACAGAAGATTGCAAAAAGTGGTTTTAGAAATTGCTTCCTAGTTCTGAAATCAGAGGCAAAAGTCATTAAAGTATTTTGGAATGCACCAACCTGCAAACAGAGAGACTTGAGCACAGTTGCATATGTGTATATCTATACACACACACACACACACACACACACACACACACACACACATATATGTATATATATAAATATATGAATACACATATATATTATATTTTACACTTCAGGCAATTTAAGAAGCAAGGTACACTTTTCAGAGTAAGTGCCCTTGCAAAGTCGCAGCTGTATTAAGGGTTAATGATGTTAGTTTAATTTTCAGATTAAAAGTTTAGACTGTGGTTTAGATTAAAATTGGGCAGTGACTTGGCTAGGAGGGCAGTGCGTGTCAGGCAGGGACCACCTTTGACCTGAATTTAACACATACATGGGTCATGTGATAGGTTTAACTACTTAAACGATGATTAAAGATTTAGGGAATTGAGGCATTACCCGTGCAAAATGACAGAACATTGAATGTGAAGCACACAACTACATTAGAATCGATGGAATCCTTTTCATTTATGTCCATACTCTGCTGTGGAAAAAAGTTGGTCTGGAATGCTGGGTGAGAACAAAGTCACTCTCTTACTAAAAAGAAAATTAGTATTTTTGCCTCTAGCATTCAGAGTTACCCAAGGCTCAACAACTGACATGAAAAGATGGTCTGCAGGTTGCTTCTTGAGCCCCACTCTTGATTTGTGTCCCTCTCTATGACTGGGAGGTGGAAGGATGGACCCTCCACTCTGGAGATGTGTATGTTAATAAGCATTATGTCTTGTTGCTGGATTGACCTCTAATCATTGTATAGTGTCCATCTCTGTCTGGTGCAATGCTTTTTAGTTGGAAGTTTATCGTATCTGACAGAAGTATAACTCTTCCTGCTCTTGTGTTTGTCATTCAACTGTAGGATTGTCTTCTAACTATTGACTTTGAGCCTTTGTTCATCTTTTGAAAGATAATAGGTTTCCTGACTGCAGCAGAAGGTTGGGTTAAGCTTTCTAATCCATTCACCCACTCTGTGTCATTTGACTAGTGAGTTCAGTCCATTAACGTTCAGGCAGTTATTGATATGTAGCTATTTATTGGCATTTGTAATTGGTCTTCTGTATGCTATTCCAGACAGTGTCTTTGTTCTTCTCTTTCCCTTCTTAGATGGACTGTGTAGTTATGTTTTGATTAGTTTCCCTTTTTTGTCATTTTCTTTGCTTTTCCCTGAAGATGTGTTTTGAGATTACCCTGCTGTTAGCATTAAAAGTTATGTTTATTTTCTATTTTTATTTGAAAGGAGATTAATCTTACATTCATTATAACCATCCACATTTTTATTCTCTTCTCCCCACTTTTAAAATTTGCTGTCTTTTCTTCAGTAGGATTTCTTTATACTTTATAGAGCAACCTTAAATAATTCCTTTTACTTTTGCTTATCAAAAAAACTTTTTTTAAAAATCATTCCTTCAGTTCTGAAGGATAATATGACCAGGTATAGTATCCTAGGTTGATTATTTTTAAAGCAATTTAAAGCAATATCATGCCATTCCCTTCTGGCCTATAGAGTTTCAGTTGAGAAATTAGCTGACAATCTTATGGGAACTTCTTTGTATGTGACTCATTTTTTTCTGACTTTTTAAAAGATTCTTTCTTTACCTTGTATTTTTGACATTTTGATGACAATGTGTCTAGGTATAGGTCTGTTTGAGTTTCTTCTATGAGTAACTCTTTGAGCTTCCTGGGTTTGGTCTGGAGTCTTGCTTTATTTTTCAGTTCAGCGAAGTTCTCAGCTTTATTTCTTCAAGTACCATTTCTGCTCTTTTCTCTCTCTTCTCCTTCTGGGACCCTTATAATGTGACTGTTATCCCATAGGTCCCAAATGCTGTCTTCATTTCTTTGCATTCTTTTATTTCTTTGCTGGTTGGCTTCTTCTGTCCTATCTTCTAGCTCACTGATTCTATTGGAGGCTAATCCATCCTATTCTTGAATTCCTACATTGAATTCTTTAATTCAGTTATTGTATTCTTCATTTCTTTGATATCTTGCTTCATTTCTTCTCTCTCCTTTTTGTTGTCCTCTTTTCCTTCCTCTATTGTCTTTTTGTTTCCCATGAGTATGTTTATCACTGTTAACCTAAATTTATCCTCAGGTAGTTTGGATATATTTGCTGTAATTCAGATATTCCTGGGGGTTTTGATTTGATCCATAATTTCACATGTATTCCTCTGTATCTTTGCTCTCTTTGGCATTCTATTTATGTTTCTGTGGGTCCAGTTTCCCTGAAGTGATGGCCTTGTGTAAGGTATCACCTTGCTGCCAGCCCACAATTGACAATCAGGCCGCAGTTCTGCCTCTACACACATGGTGGTGCTGGTTGGTACTACCGAGGGTTTGTCCCTTTGGGAGACTCTCTTCTTCCTGTACTACAGGGGAAAGGATAGTCAATGGGCAGGATAGCCAGTGGCTGGGTCCTGAGGATGATGCATTATGGTGGTGGGAAGCGGAATTCCTGTAGTCGCCTTCTGGTTATGGTGACTCCCTTTGTGGGCTCCAGCTCAGACACTAGGACACTAGTTCTCCTTTTGTCCTGTGCCAAGACCATCACCTCCACCTTGTGTCCCAGTCCTGCTGGGTGGACTCTTTGCTCCTTTGGAGTGACTCTCCAGGAGGCCCATTTCTTCTATGGTTCCACCCCATCCACCATGGCCTGAATCTCAAGAGCCAAATCTGCAGTGTAGCTATGAACCCAGATGTTTTTGCCTACCCTTTGTGGTCACTATTGCTGCTGCATCTTTATAGCTTCTGCTTTTCCTCAGAGTTTCTTTCTGTAGAGTAGGTGAACTCCTGGTAGGTGCCCTACCAGGTCAGTGTCTCTGACTGCCTTCCCTATTCAGTTTTAAAGTTTTTAACCTTAAATGTGTGTCATTTTCTTGTGTCTGTAGTAGGTGAGCTCGAGATCATAACATCTACCATCTTGGACCAGAACTGTGTTCACACTTTAACAGAACATTTGCAAGGAAGAATCCTTGTTAAGCTTTAAACTTTTAAATATTTTTAAAAAGGCATTATACTGTCATTCCTCGAAATAATCCTGAGAAAATAAAATTTACTAATGTACTAAAGTAGTTATACTTCCCTTTATTGTTTTGTGACAAATTAAGTCATTGGTGATACCCTTTCTAAGAAAATGCGTTCATCTTCAGCCCTTAGAACTGAAAATGCAGATAATACTTTTCCTAGAATTAAAAAAAAATGTGTATTACATCTTTAGGATAAGTACACCAATCCATCCACATAGTTCCTTCATTCTATTAATCAAATGGGAATGGAGATTGCACAGAGTTGTCTTTGCTATAGGGCAAGCCACACGTGGCTTCCCTGATCCCAGGATGCAGGATTGTGATTCTCACATGAAGCGAATATATTTGCCTCCAGGTTCAGTGAAGCTCTGGTTTATATTCTGCTTCCCCTTCTGAGTCTGTGACTGTGGGAAGCACCACAGTAGTGCAACCAGCAGTAGTAATCAGCCTAAGGCTGGGCCCCTGAGAAGGTGAGCACAGCTTTACTCCCGAGGAGGGAGCCTGAACCAGGCAGGGATCCAGGAACATTTCTTCTTTGTATCATAAATCAGGGTCCTGGGGGCGTGTCCAGGCTTCTGTTGGAACCAGTACGCGGATACTGACCATTGGTGACCACTCCCGTGCTCGAACTACAGGTGATAGTGACTGTCCCCCCTGGGGACACAGTCAGGGAGGGCTCCTGAGTCATCACAGCCTGAGAACTGGACCCTGAAAGGAAAACAGAGACAGATCAGGAAGGAAGAATGATGGCAGAGGCCCCCCCACAGGCTGGTCTCTGAAACCTCCATGGACCTGGGCAGTGAGTGAGGAGGGGGAGGAGCAGGAGAGGATTCCAGCTCATGGTGAGGATTTCTGAGGACGGCCTGACATCAGTGCTGGCCTGGTCTCTGGGTGTCCCTTTATCTCCTGCTCAGCTCTATGCGGAAGGGTGTGTTGGTGGTGAGTATGCAAACGTGAGCCCCCAGCACATCCCACACTGGGTCCTAGGTCCCGTGTGTAGCTTCTCTCAAGAGGAGACCATCGTGGGTGCAGCTCTGAGGTTGTCCTTGAGGAGGAAACACCTACTGTCAGCCCTGACTGGAGACAGAATCCTCTCAGAACCCAGAAAGGAGACAATTCAGGCCTTCTTAGGCCCGAGAAGACCCGCAGCGCCCCTTGGTGATCTCTGAAAATTGATAGTGATGAGAATCATTCAGATTTAATGGTCACCATGATCTCTCAGCATAGCAATCAATCAGCATAAACGTTACCCAATCTCAAGTGCCTCTGGAGGTTTTACATTCTATTTTGATCTATTTGTTATTAATGTTCTATATAACCACTGAGGCTGTTTTTATGACTCTATCTCTCATCTGGGTTTCCTTTTTTTGTGTTTTCAGCTGTGTGTAGTGCTTACTCAATGTATTTCGTGACATTTGTCTCAAGTCTCTGTCATAAAATTCAGCAACTGATACTTCTTAGCATTGTTGTCAGTAGATTTTCTTTGCTTACTTTTTCCTGGTTCTGGATGTAGTGGAGATACTGAATGTTGGTATTTTGTATTTGTGTATGAAATTCTAGGTCCTAATTTGTTATCTTTTATAAGAAGATCCTTCTGTTGAAGTTCAGCAGGAGGTCAAGGCATGATCTCCAATTTCCCACAGAACCAGCAAATGTGGGTCTGCCTCCTGCCTGTGCTCCGACACTGTTGTAGAGAATGTGGGGCACTCTTGTCACCAGTTAGTTCCCAACGAGTGGGGTATGAGACAAGCTCCACCAGGATCCTGCTGCCCCTGTGTTCTGAAGATGAACTGATGTGGGGTGAGTGCTTTGCTCCCCAGGAAACTCCTAAGCCTTTGATGCACATGGAGGCCAGGGCCACTGCAGTCCTTCCTGCTCCAAACAGGACCCATGTGGGAGCACCTGTGAGAGCTCAGCTCCTCACTGGCCCCACGTCAGCACAGGGATCTGGGACTGCAGACAGATCTGCCTGCACCACTTAATTTGTCTCCCTGACAAGAGGTGAAGAACAGCTCTCTTCTGGGCCAGCAACATCACATGGGAGAGCTGGGTGCTCCCGACCCAGATGAACAGACCTAGCCCAGGCTCAGTGCTTCTCTGTTGGGTTGGGGCTCAGCTTTCCAGACGGCACGGACAGCAGGCCTGCATCCACACTCCTGAAACTCCGAATAAGGTCAACTCTCAGTGTGTGAGGGGTTAAGAGGTGTTGATGGGAAGGTTTGCTCTGTTTGTGCCTCTTGAATGCAGATTCTTTGGTAGGTCTGTTATGACTCTCTGGGATAAACCAATGGGTCCTCTTTTTGAAGTATTTTAGGCAGGTTTCTTATGCAGGGCCCCAGCAGGCGTCCTTTCCCTACAAAGGCTGAGCACAGGCTGCTGGTGAGAACACACTTACATAGGATAGAGCAAAATGTTGGAAGAGAGGGATGTAAATTAGGGGTGGGGGTTTCAAGTGAGGGAAATTCTTTGTCTACTGGCAACATTCCAGCAGGCTCAGGTCACAGGATGTTTTTATGGCTTTGCTTGATGGCTGCTGGAAGCTTGAACAGGCCTTTTTCCCCCACAGGTACAGATTTTACTTAGAGCCTTTTGTTTTGTCTGTACCTCTGGTGGCTCAGGGTTTGAGGTGTCTGCACAGCCCGTCCTGTCAATGGGGGAGCCGACATGGACACCAAGGGCATGGTGCTGAGGTGTCCCTCCCTCTCTAAGTGTACTCCTCTGTCTTCTCCCACCTTCTCACGTTCAATGTCAATGTTCATGGCATTGTATCGTGAGAGTTCGGAGAGGAGTGAGACGCTTTCATTGACCCCAGTTGTCCATCCTCCAGGTGTGTGTTATTCCTGACCTCACTGCAAACAGAATTCATGAGAAATTCTGGTCATCTGCCTTGTGGATTAAAAAAAATCGAATCCTGTATTAAACCAATAAATCACAGGAAAAATGATTTATCTTTTACTACTTTAGCTCAATAAATAGCAGTCAAAAGTGATTGATATTTTTCAAAGAGTTTTTCTTTAGAGAAACACAATGCATGGCCGTTGTCTGAACATAAAAACTTTATTGGCTTGTCTGGTGACTCACATGTCTTAAAATGTAGGTCTTGTGTCCTAAACTCAGAAGAGATTCACAGAACATTTTAATGTATGTGTGTTTTAAGACTTGAATTTATAATCGTTTTACATTTGCAGGCCCTTTGAAAAGATATGAGACGTGTCTTTATGTAATTGAAAATCACGTTCTATTAATATTAAACTCTTGCAGATTCACATTGCATTTATTTGACATAGTCTGTGTATAGAGAGTAGAGATAAGTGAGCAGAGATGTCATATTCACTCCCCCACCTCTGTGCTGAGATGGACACCCCAGTGACTATGCACAGACGGGACCCCCCCGCCCCGCACTCTGGCATTGTGGTGAGTTATCTCGGGGTGATGCCAAGTGCCTGGGCTGAATTCTAAATACAAACTCACGTGATGTCAGGAACACTCATGAGTCACAATATACATCCTCGAGGACACGTGGTGGTGGACTTTCCCCCACATGGTGATTGTTTGAAATCAAAGCCCATTTTACAGTGATGGCTTCACATCTAGAATCTATTTCTGAACATCTTGGATTCGAGAATGAAAATCTGGGAGAGAGGAGGCCAGATGGAAGAGACCATGTTACTCCATATTTGAAACAAAAATTCTCAGTAATGATTTTATATAATAGAAATAGAGGAAATTCTCAGTTTTACATTCATGAAATGTGACTAGAGAACATCTTATATTAACCATGAGAACGTCATCACCGTAAATCTAATTTGTGGTGCTGTATTTCCACAGATTCTCTCTGAAGGTGTCATTTCATTTTTCAGTGAAATCCGACTGTGACTTCCACAGCCCAGCGAGTGAATGCGTGTCTGCTTCTGCAGTTTGACGAGAGGAGCCGCGCTGTGGGCGGTGGGGCCTCCCAGGCTTGCAGTTGGCTTACAGTGGGGTGCCAAGCCCCCCACATGATGAGAAGAAGGGAGATGGGTCATAGGCAGGGGTCACACGGTAGTGGACACACCTGGGGAGCCCCGCGGGGAAGCACCGCACAGAGGTCACAATGTCCCCGTGCTGGTACTTGACGATGACCACGCTTTCCGTCTCCCTACCACATAGCCCTGAGCCTCTGAGAAGTTTTAGTTGCACTTCCTCATGGTTCTCATCACTGTGTGAACGTTACTACCCTTATACAACATGCAGTAATAGTCGGCCTCATCCTCGGGCTCAGCCCCGGTGATGGTGAAGGTGGCTTTGTTCCCAGAGATGGCTCCAGAGAAGCGGTCAGGGACCCCAGAGGGCCGCTTGTTTGTCTCGTAGATAAGCATTTTGGGGCTCTGGCCTGGTCTCTGTTGGTACCAGCTGGGGTAGTTGCCACTGGAGACGGACCCAGAGCTGAACCCACAGGACAAAGTGATCGTCCCCTTGAGAGGCACTGACAGTGACTGTTCCTGGATCACACCGGTCTGAGAAGCCACGCCTGAAAACGACAGGAGAGACACAGGTGTTGTGAAGGAAGAAAAAGTTCACCTGAGTCTTCATTTTCTGCCCTTCAAGGACACAGGGACCCTTCCCCTGACCTGAGCCATAAGCGAAGAGGCCGAGCAGAAGCAGCGTCCAGGCCATGGTGGGGGCACTCACAGGACACGATCTCCTCGCAGCTTGGCCTGGAGCCTGTGCTCCTCAGTCCTTTTCATGCCTCTCAGACCCATTAGGAAGAGAAAGCGCTGCATGCAAAGCAGCTTCCTCTCTCCTCCTGCCCTGGGTCCCCTCGTGTCCTGTGGAGGAGATCTTAAAAGAGGCAGATGCTGGCCCTCACGCAGACTGCAGTGACTGAGACAGTGAGGGGGGCTGACGGATTTCATCCAATTGTCCTCTTTTGACCTTTATTTTTCTCAGTCCTAAATTTCCTCTCTGGAATCATGAGGGCTAAAGAATGAGATGTGGTACCTTTCTTCAAAAGCGACCCTGCGAAAAGCTCTGATGTCACTGTGCCCCTTCTCCCAGTGAACTGAGAAGACAGTTCTGTGTGACCCTGGGGAATCCTTTCCCTAAAAATCTGACAAAGGATAAGGGCGGAAAGAGAAAGACCCCAGGGCAGGGTGGAGACCCCAGATCTCTCTCTCATGAGGTTCCATTTTTGCAGTCTGCCCACAAGATGCCTTATCGTCTGTATAGACTTTCCTCAGAGCCCATTTCCTCTTCAGAACATCATTGGAGATCCTCACTGCTCATCTGATTCGAGCCCTGCCATACTTTTCCAGTCTCCAATGAGCAAAAAGAGGAGACTACCCAAATGAGAAGACATGTCTGCGCCAGCTAGACCCAGGAGCTCATGGGTGATGGGGACCTCACAGGTGGGGAAGGTCACAGTTCTGTAAGAGCACAGTTTGTCTGCTTCCCCAGAGCCAGCTGAGTGGTTTACCAGTTGTCTGAGCCAACACTCATCCCTGTGGACACTGCACTGCCCCCTGCTGGCCGCAGGGCCCACCTCTTCCTCAGACCTGTGATGTCCTGAGCACACCAGGGAAACCCACTTTTTAAAAAGACAGTTTTTGGGTGTCTCCTGATATTACTACTTCATCATGATTGGATTTTAAATGGGCTTTTCTAGGACCATGAGAGCAGTGGTATGTGATGTTGAACTTTTATTTTAATGGGAATATTTAAATTTTCTTCATAATACCTTTTCAGTTTATAAAGACCTTGAGCTACACTACCTCTTCTTCCAGACATTACACATCATCTGGGAAGGACAGAAAGGAACAGGGACACACCTATGGGGACATGGCCCTGAGTGCACATCAGGGTGTGCAGGGGGAGTAAGGCCAAAGGAGCCTGAGAAAAGCTGTGCTGTGCACATTACATGATAGGGAATCACTTTCCTTCTGCAGAGAGGGTTAGAACACAGTGAGGGGACAGGGCCCATGTCAGTGCAAAAGGGGCACCCATCCTGGGTGTACGCCTGGTGGACCATGAGTTCTAGAGTGGGTGATGGAGTTGTGAATTTACAAAACTCAAAGAGAAAAGAAACTGATTATTTGTGAAACGAATAATCTTTAACTTGTCGACATTCTTAAAGAAAAACAATTGAATAATTTATGTGAGAGTAGATATATTTATGTAGCTACAAAGATATCCACAGTAATGTCAATATGTGCACCTGTTTCTAAATATGCAAGTCCAATAATTTTCATTCATTATTTTTATTTCAGAATATACACACTTATGTTGGGGGCAGAAAACAGCAAGGTCAGATTTGGAGCTACTAGAGGATGACGGACACCAGATCCTGAGCACCAGGCCTGGTTCACCGTTTGAAAACACTGGGGAGTGTGTCAGTGACTGTCTGCCCGCCAAAATAAGAGAGAATACTTATGCAGTTAGAGAGCAAAGGCTGTGTAATAATGCAATGTACCTATAACCTTGCTTGCATGAGCTGCTTGAAGCAGTGCTGTGTCTGAACCCAACAGACAGGTGGACACCAGAATGGTCAGGGCCTTCAGTCCAAGAGAGAGACTGTCGGACCCCCGATCCACAGCGTTTCTATCCTCTCACTCTCTCTTTTGAGTTTCTCAACCTCCTGCGGCGGCCCCTTCCTCACCCCTGTTCCCAGGATCGAGGTGGGCAGACTAATCTCAGGGGAACCCTGGTCGTTCCCTTTCACTGGTGGATTTCACGGTGATTTGAAATTTCTCGTCAGCAGGCTGAGGTCGGGTTTTGTCTCATATCCCTTCTGGTCTGGAGCTCTGTGCAGGCGCCACGGGGCTCTCTCATGCTGAGCAGAAACACTCAGTCTCACACTCAGCCTGGAGCCCAGAGATGGTGAGCGAGGCCACGCTGCCTGCCCTGGAGCCCGAGAACCTCTCAAGATGCCCAAAGGCCTGATGTGATTCCTGGGTCAGGAGCTCGGGGACCTGGACCTGGCGCTGCTGCAGTCAGACTGCCCCCTGGTGGCCGACAATGGCGCCGCTTCCAGTGCAGCTGAGTGTGGTGGTCTCTCCCAGGGACTTGGTGACCGTTGGTGGCTGCTTCAGCCCTGCCTGGGCCATGGACGCTGTGAGCAGGACAGACAGGTGTATGAGGGCCGGGTCCACTCACAGTGGCCGAGAGTGGGCAGCTGTGGGTTGGACACCCTCCCCAGGGAGTGGGCCTCACCTGCACACCCGCGTAGGGAGTGAGGAGGGCCAGGAGGAGTGGAGCTCAGGTCATGGTGGAGATGCGACTGTTGTCCGGACCGCTGCGGAGACCCAGCTGCCCTGCGTCTCTCTTCATCTCCCCGATACTATGGGGCAGTGCTGCTTTATTCAAATGAGCCCCGTGTGGTGTCTGCCCCGGGCATCCCCACCCTGGGTTCTCAGGTCACAGGGACGCAGAGGAGGAGAGGTACCCACCAGGGGCAGAGATGCTGGCTCTGAGGACGCTGTTCAGCAGGGCCAGTGAGCACACGACGGGAGCCTCCTGGTCTCAGACGCTGACCCAGCTGGGTGGGCCTCTCAGTGTCCACACCGTCCTCAGCTGCAATCCCTGCGGACAAACCTGTGACACAGCTCATCTGCAGAGAGGACCAGTTGTCCTGATCGCTCCCAAAGCTCTCGCGGCGTCAGCGAGGGACCCAGGGCGACTAGGCAGTTCCCAAAGGCGTGCGGGCTGAGGGAGCCCCGGACACAGAGGCTTCCGAGAGCCGCTTCTCCCCGTCCTCACCCTCAGGGCGTCTAGTCCAGCTCCCGCAGACAAAGCTGTTTTGCGTTTTTCCAGCAAGGAGACACACATTAACGGTGCCACATTACCCTTTTTATTAGACACTGAAAGGACTTGGCTTTTTCTGAAAACTTTTTACATTATGTACCATTTTAAAGCACATTGTCCTTCCATAGGCAGCCACTCCTGGCTAAACAATGTGTGTTTGGCAGCACACCCAAATTACCGTGCGACAGATGGAAACAGTCATTGTGTCTGTTTTTACATTAAATACTGATATTCTTCTCTACTTACTCTCCAAGCAACTGCCCTATATTTTGGTAATTTTCTTTTAAAGGAAAGGCACAGGCAGCAGTGAAGGCCAGCAGGCAGGAAGAGAGAGGAGGAAGAAGCATCTTTATTTTTTTATTTCATTGTTCACACTGGTTGCTTCCCTCCTGGCCCCAGGGCCCAGGACTGGAACCCAGGGGCACCTGGCTTGGTCCTCGAGAGGTGACTGATCTACCCGCTGCTTCGCCAGGCATGTCCTATCTGGGGAATTTCTTAACCGAAAACTCTAGCTTACTTTCGCTACGAAGGGACAACCTTTCTTGCACAGGCCGCCACCCCTCTACCCCACTGGGCCACACGCTGGCGCCCAGCGGCGGTCCCTGGGCCTGGGCGCCCCTGGGGCTTGCTGTGGACCAGCGCCGGCCGCTGTGCAGGAGGCTGTCGTCCCCGAGCAGGGGCAGCTGAGGACGTGCCCGCGCACAGGTGTGCAGGAGACCCGAGGTGCCGGCACCCTCCCTGGCTGTTGTGCTCCGTTAGAGGCCCCCGGGCAGTGCAGCATTGCAGGGTAAGTCGCTCTACACCCACGGCGTCCAGTGGACCCCACGCCCCTTAGCAACTCCCTGCGTTCTGGAGAGGCTGCTTCTTTCCTAGAGGTGTAGCGGGAGCTCGAGGTGAGAACTCCAGGAGGACGGGCAGTCACTGGTCGCTCCCCTTGGCTTCACCTGGTGGGAGAAGATGCACCCCCAGGTGTGTAGCGGACGGCAGAGTGCCCACACACACGTGGCATTCTGAACGCACGTGCACCCTCCCTCCTGTGACTGCCCCGTCCTGCAGGGGACTTGGCAACAGGCGCCCTGGGCCCCGTGACTTCTTTCCGGTTGGATTCCGTGTCTCAGGGCTGCCTAGGACCACCGCCACAGTTGTTTGGTGGCCCGTTCAGGGGAAATGCCTATGGCCATTATCAGTGGCCAGTTCGTTTTGATGTCTCTGCGGGGCCAGCTGCTCCAGCCAGCTCCGCTGAGCCAGTCGGCAGCAGCCCTGCGCTTTCTCTCTCCAGAGACTGCGTGGGGCAGCAGGAGTCTTGAGAAATTGGTGGCATCATCTGGGGGCAGAGGAACTCCGGCCAGGACAGCGCTCTTCCAGGTACTGAGAGCTGACGGACATCCTTTTGTCACCCTGGGCCCTCAGGGGTCTCTACGCGAGTACTGTTCGCACCCGCTCCACGCTCTCCTCAACTTGGGCCCCTGTCGCTGTTTTCCCGTGGGAGGTAGCCACACGAGGACCTGCAAGAGCCCTTTGGCCACAGCCGGGGTAAGAGGCTGGACGTGGCACCTCTTCTGTGTCCATGCTGGGAGCTCTTGCTGGGACCTACTCTTGGCGCTTTCTGGAATGGGCCCTCCTCTCAGGAGCGCCTCCCTGCCTGCCCTGCCCCTGGCCCATGACTGCTGCCGCCACCAGCTTATGGGCTGTGCCCAGGCTCCCGCTGCCACTGAGGACCTGGAGAGGAATGGGAGCTGCCGGCAGCCAGGCCCCATCGGCCCATGGGCGCCTCTGCCCGCACCCTGTCCCGCAGTTCCAGTGCCGTGGGGCCCGTTTGCCTTTGCTCGGCACTGTTTGCTTTGCAACCCTGGAAATCGGCCTGGTGTCCACCACCTGTCCACCACCCTGCAGGCTGCTGTGCCCCAGCGCACTCTCCATGTGTATCGGCCAGCACAGGGCAACCCTGCAGGATCCGTGGTGCACTGGGGCTGAGGACTGAAGCCTGTGGTCAGAAGCCCCTGGTCGAGAGGTGGAGAGGACGGACAAGAACCCAGCATCTGGAGGACTTGGCGCCGGAGGGCTGGTGATCTGGGAGGTGCAGCCACAGGCTCCTCGCTCCACATCCACTCCTGCCTCCCTGCTGACCCGTTGGGACCTGCTGCTGAGCGGACAGCTACTCTCCACCCTGTTCCTGGCAACTCGCCCTCTTCCTTCTTGTCTGTGAAACTGCATTGACCTGCTTTCTCCAGCACTTATTACAAGTGCCTTTACCTTTCTTACTGAATTTTGTTAAAATGCAGTGTTACTATTTCAATCTTCCCTCCGTTTTGCGGGGGGCCCATTAGATGAATTGCATCTCAGACTAGCAGCCAGAGCTGGCTGAAAGGCCGGCATTCAAAGGCCAAATCCAAATGACCCTTTTTGTGGAAGCACATACTCCCAGCCCTCCCTCTAAAGGAAAACTTTTTCCCCAACCATCTAACGGGGCTCCTTATTCCAGGGTTCCTGCAGGCTGGAGAACTAAGGCTCCTAAAGTGTCAGCAAAAGAAGCTGGTAAATACTTTTCACCCCATTGGGACTCCTCAATCTCATTTCCTCTACAGACACTCAAAGGAAAGAAAGCAGAGGAAAGCACTACCTGTCTCACTACAGCAGCCAGAACTGAGGTCCTAGGATACTGGGAAAATCAACCCTCAGAATTCTCTCCTCCTTCCCTGCCAGGCTAGACTCTGCCACTTAGCACATGAGCAGACACAGATATCAAGAAAGGAGAACAGCCATCTCCACTTAAAAAGCCGAGGTCGACACCCCAGCACGCCTGAAGAACCAATGGTCCTCAGGTTTATCGGCAGGCACCTTCCTTGTCCCTGAGGTCCCCATGAGACCCGAGGTGCTGCCTTCTCAAGTGCAGAGTCGAATTCCTTCTTGTTTCTGCCACGCTCGTGCCAACGTGTCTTTCTGGAGTGACCCTGTTCCTCACACATACAGTCCTGCTTCTGTACATGGCCAGGCAATGTGTGTCCAAGAATGATGCATTCTCAAACCTGGACAGAGGTGGAGGCACCGCAATGGAGTGAGACCTGCTAAGTGGTCCCAGGGATCCCCCTGGTAGCAGACAACTGTGTATGCACTGAGGTGTCTGTCATATGTGTGTCATGACTATCAGCCTCGTCCTTGGGCTGCAGCCCCGAGATGGTCAGAGAGGCCGTGTTCCCAGACTTGGACCCAGAGAACCGCACTGGGATCCCTGAGGGCTGAGTCGTTCCGAGCATCACAGCTCTGGGGGCGGAACCAGGGACCTGTTGGTACCAGCCTGCACCATATTTACCAACATTGCTGCTGCCCCCAGCGCAGGAGAGGGTGACACTCTGCCCCACAGACCCCGACACGGAGGCCTCCTGCCTCAGCCCAGACTGCGCCCAGGTGCCTGCAACAGAGAGAGACACAGAATGAGACGGGGGTCCCTGCACACGACATGCTCTCCAGATGAAAGGGCCGAGTCCCCAGAGTCCCTTCCGCTCCACGTCCATCACCTGAGCAGTGAGCCAGGATGGTGAGGAGGAGACGGGTCCAGGCCATGGTGAGACGTCCCGGTTCTGAGCCCACAGGAGACACGTGCAGTCTCTTATCTTCTCCTCCTGGGAAATCAGAGGGACCCCCTCATGCAAATCATCCCCTCCTGTGTCCCTGGGTCTGTTTTGGTGACAGCTGAGTTTGGGGTGTGGCTTTGCTGCCTGTCTCCATGAGGAGAGATTGGTTCCTTCTGTGGGGCCCCAGTGAGCAGAGGGCAGGGTGGACAAGGCAGGTCCCCAGGGCCTGAGTCCCCTGCGACCCCACAGCCCCTGAGACAAGCCCACAGTGGCCCCTGCTGTGCAGACACAGGCTCACTCAACTGGGGATGGAAATCTTGGAGCTGAGCTGAGCCTGACTTCAGCCCTGCCTGGCACACCCCTTCCACCACGCCAGAGCAGGGCTTCTCCTCCCCAGAAACAATTTACACAGGACCCTAACTACTATCTTTTTGAAATGGTAACATATACCCAATAAGCAATTCTATGGATAAGAGGCAGGTAAGTGGTGACAAAGTATTGATGAAGGGGACAGGGAGCGACTCGTGAGGGTGGTGTCTCCCATCACAAGTGGCGCAGCTGGATCATCCCACTAGAATCCCAAAGCCACGGAGCCCTGCTCACTCTGAGACTCAACAGGCGAGAGCTGTTTGCAGAGACTGCAAATCAATATATTGCTGATCCGATTTCCCTCATTCTTAAGAACGAACAATGTTCATGTGCATCTATGTAAATTCTTATGAATGTATGTATGTGCATCTATGTAACTTCAATTATGTCTCCATCAGTCACTGAAGACTTGGGTTTCTGTCCCACTTTAGCTGCTGTGAATAATGCCTCTTATGAACACACAAGTCAAATATATCTTTGAGAACTTGCTTTCATTTAATTTGGCTAAATACAGAGAGCAGTGTTTGCTAGACCAGATAGTAAATCCATGTGTTTAAGGTCTAATCATACAGTTTTCCACAGTGACTGCACCAACTGGCACTTCCAATAAAGAGTAAAATGGTCACAAATCGCTTGATTTGTTGTTTCTATATTCTGAATATTAACCCAGAATATAATTTGCACACATTCTTTCCAATGTGAGGATTGCCTCTTTAGTGATAATTTCTTCTGATGTACTAAATCCTGCAGTCAGGAAAGGTCTCAAAAGTTTTCAGTAAAAAGAGACTACATTCCTCTAGAAGTTGCTCACAGAACTAAAGATTAATTCCTTATCTAAACTAAATTTCTGATCCTGATCAACTATGGGTCTGAGCCTGTTAACCTCTATCCTAGGGTGCAGATTGTCGGAAAAGTTCTGCTGGGGACCCTTCTGACCTCATAGCAGAGAAAACAAATAGCCGGGCAGTTCCCCTGTGGCTGAGCCATGAAGTCCAGACCCGGTGATGTCCATGGATCCAGTTTTCTAGATCTGGACCAGGAGGAGGGGAAAAAAAGGTAAGCAGGCAAAGCAGAGGCTGGTCCTCTAGCAACTGCCTAGAAAACACCCTGTCACTTCCCTTCACTGTCCTGACCGACACAAGTCCATGACCTCGCCTATGCTCAGTGGTGTGGGGAGGGATGGGGAACAGTCCCACGGGGAGGGAAGTTTAGTCCCCATTTTGCAGAGGAGAATCAGACCTAAGGAAATACTAAGAAAACTGCCCAAGTCAGCACCATCCTGGAGAAGGGCGCTCTATGATGGGTGTTTCACGTGGCGAAGCACATGAGATCATAGCAGTTGAAACAGGACTAGTAGGAGTGAGAAGTGTAATTCTATAATTATGTGGCTTTAATAAACTTATAAACTTAAATAAACTATAAATGTTCACATTCCCTCTGGGAGGAACGTCAGATGTCACCGGGAAATTGCAAATGAAAACCACAAGGGGACACCGTGTACTCCCACCAGGATGGAATCTTCCAGCAGCGACAACGGCAGCACATGTGGGTGTGGCTGTGGAGCAGCCGGAAGCTCCTTCTCCCCAAGGGCTGCTCCGGCCTCCGGCACTTTCTCAAGGACAGTCCGTTCCTTCCAGAGCTGGACGTGCATCCCGCACGACGCACACCCTGACTCCAGTGTTTCCCCGACGAAGTGCTGCGCGTGTCTGCAGAAAACACGCACAAGGACATTTACAGCCCTTTCAGGCATCGTTGCCACATTGAGATGCTAGCAAGCTGTCCTCTCGCAGGTGAGGGGGGAAGAGAAGAATCTGCAGTCAGAATGGAATAGTAAATGCCTGTGACCATGTGAACGAGATCAACTCCAAAGGAAGGGGTTTCCCACAGGTGACAGCAG